>SMSR01009489.1:0-15805 GCA_019453355.1 Ceratina japonica
CTGCGCTCCGCGGGTACCCACTGACCTATTCAAAGCTAAGTATGTTCATTATTAATTATACTGATGATATCTAATTTTATTTCCTCTAGAACTGCAGTTTGCAAATCAATACCGTCCGACTTAACGAATGTACTTTTTACTATTTAATAAATCAATCGATAGCGAGATAATTATTGGGGCCATTTTTCGCCGTTTATCACGTCCCCGCTATCTCTGAAAGATGGAACACGAAAAGTCGATATGTTGTGGCTTGAACGTCGCGCAGGCGTCCTTCAGGGAGACGTCCCCTGTTTTACCCCGATTTTTACAGATAATACAACATGCTATCACGTTCAGGAAAGGTTCTAAACAAGATATATTATATACTTGAGAAATGCTACATTTTAATAAAATACACTCTAGCATAAGACCTCTTCAAGGTTGATACAGCAATACTTAAAGTAAGAAATGATGGAAGGAACAATGATAAAATGTTAACAAGTATTGAATAGTTTTTTAAAGAATTAACATGAAATGTAGCAAGTTGTACGTTTTTGATTCACATGGAAGTCGCGATCGATCGTCCCGCGAAAGGATATTTCACTGATGGATTAAACCGGCTGTCAACCACAGAGGAAATTCCAGAACAATTTGCGGTGGTTCTATACCGGAAGGGTCAGCGTATACCGAGAACGTGAGTGAAGACTTAAACACATAACAGGCATGATAAACAAACGTTGATGGAAGGTACTACAATTTCACGCTTTAATTAATCTATTATTTTAATTAAGCTCGTTTTACATCAATTCTATTGTATTTCGCGTGAGCCGTGACATCGAAGGCATCGTCAAAGTTGAATTTGGATGCTCGAACACTACTTTATTATAAACTGGATAATCAACGATTATCTTAGGCTCTCACGTGACACACGTGTCACTCGTCACGCACACGATTCCACGCTCGAAACGTATTCCCAGTTCCATTGACATTGGAACCCTCCTTGCATTGGGTTGTCCCACAAGTGTTCCTTTCGTTTTTATTAATAAATACTGATTATGTGGTGTTGTTGAATTATATACGATCCATTCTACTTTATTAAGTGTCTATATCCCTCCGGAAGTAGCATAATTTGTTGTTTGGGATCAGATAATAAAATATTTTTTTGCACCCCGTGTGGAGTTTGATAATAAAATATTGTTTCAGCTTTATTTCTTATTTATTGATTCATTTATTCTGAAGAAAAGGAATGCAGAAATATATATATTAATATTAATCATTCGAATTCCAAAAGAAAGTTAGCAATAAATAGTAATACACATTTCGTGTTCCAAGAAAACATGAAACATGAAGTAGTACATAATATGTAAAATATGCAAGTTTCTGTTTTTCGTGAAATAAATTTTATTTGAAGCGTTAAAACATTTCACAAACACTAAATTCTACGGTGTTAAACAAATCATCGTGGTACCCATATTTCTGCCTCTATTTTTCTTTTCAAATGAAGGCATTCCGGGAAAATCTAGTTTGTCATATTATCGCGGTAGCCTCTTCTCGTTTACGTATCGCGTTCTGAGAATTTCCGAGCGAAATCCGCTTTTGACGGGCGGCTCGATCCAATCAGTAAACACCGAAAGAAATTAAGGTCTTCCTCGTCGAAAGAGACGCAGAAAGAGGATCAGAGCTGATTAAAAAAAAGAAGAGGAACGGCGGTGTAGGGGTAGTAATAAAGGATACGCTTAGCGGGCCATTACGCGGTCCATAAAAAGGATTAAATTTAAACAGCCGTTATGTAAAATTGCATCATTTTTCGGCTATCTTTCTATACTGTTCTACGAATTTTCTTGTGCGTTATAAATATGCATAGTCTTAGTCCAAGAAATATCATTAATCTTTATAAAATATAAGGACGTAGGGTGCATGTGCGACGTCCGACGCGCGAGGATTTTAATGATCCGCTATTAAAATATCTGGGTCAATCTGAAAATACGACTGGAATTATTCTTCGGATATTAAAGTTTTTAATCCCTGAGAAATTGCGATATCGCGTGACTCACTCGTAGAACAAGCACGGATCCTCGTTTATAGGGCTTTGAATTCATAAAAAAAAAAAATACGTAAACTTGTGCTCATTTTTCATACGCCCACCCGCCCACGCGGCCGAGCTTTTAGTTCTCAAACTGCAAACTCGCCGGCCTTTTCATCCAGTCGCGTTGCAAAGCGAGCACGTGCGTAAAAGTTTTTAATTCATGCAACACACATTTCTTAAAAAAAACTATCAACTAACTAACTTTATCGCGGTCCTGGATATCGTACGCGCGATATACAATTCTGTATTCTGTGAATATTCATGATTCTCCACCGGTGGAAGCTCGCGCTGTGTACGTTGAAGGTACCGTCTAAAAACTAATGCCAAAAGCGAGTTACGAATGTTTCAGAAATCTGAGTTATTCAGTGGGACAAAGATATCAGCACGGTGAAGGATATCCCAGGTGCCTCGAAAATCTAGGTTACCCAGAACGGCTAAAATATCTGGAACGGATACAACATCTAGGACGTTGGAGATGTCTAAAATATATAGAGCACTTAAAGTATCTGGATCGCGTGAAGTTTCTCAAGTACTTAGGGCACACGGAACGTCTTTAATGCCTCGATTATGAGGAATACGCAGAGTACTTATATAACATCTAATGGCAGAGTGCCTAAACACATATGGCAGCTAAATCACGTTAACTACCTAGCTACTTCGTAAACTGTTCAGACCGGCTTACCTAACATATTCAGGAAACCCCAAATGTCTATAATACATCTATACTTATCTTTATAGTACTAAACATATGTGTATAAAATACTACAAAACTCAAAGACAATAAAACAATCAATACGCATAATACTTTAGGATTCTCTGTGCAAATGACAAGATAAAAAAAAGAGCAACGAGAATGCTCCTCTAAATTACATTAGATTGGTGAATAATTTTGATTCTGAAGGAAGAAACTGTACAGGGTCTAAGGAAATGTTTGATTTTCGTAGTCATAGGTGTATTCTAAGTTTTCGACTTGGTGAAGGTCTGTGAATAAAAGGTACCGCAAAATTGCACTTGGCCTTAAATTTTAAGGTGAAGAATTTTTAATATTGCCTAGAATTCGGTTGGAAGGCACCTTCTATTCGAATTACACGCGCGCGATATCAAATTGTATCAATTCTTCCATAATTTTGTTATCCTTATAACGTATAAAATATGATACAATATAAAAAATGCTTGAAATTGAAGATCAAGGACAATTTTTCGGTAACTTTTTTTACAGACCTTCACAGATCCGAAAAACTATTACGTGCTTATGACTGCCAAGACTGAACATTTCTCTACATTCTGTACATCTATACATCCACATATTTATACATAATTATATTATCTTTATAATATTAGAGATACGTATACAGAGTAGGCTAATGAAATACAATAAAACAAGTAATACTTAAATTCCCTTAGTGTCCTGGGTGCAAAGTGGATAAAAGAGAAGAGCGACGAGACTGTTTCTCGAAATCCCGTTAGATCGGTGAATAATTTCGAACCGAAACACCCTGTCGCGATCGGGGATGGTGAATCCCGAAGGAAGAAACTGGCGAACGAGGCAGAACCTTTTCTTTTTCGTCGCGAGACGAATCTTGATTAATGGCGCAAGTTTCCAGGGACGACGTCGGTTATGGCCCGGAATTTATAATGGGAGGAATACATTAGAATGGTCTACGCGAATGAAACTCGGACCCCCGGATCGAGGGGAGGCCATTGTCCCAGGCGGTAATCATGGAAAAATAATGTCGTTTCTGACGCAATTAGTGCCTCATCTTTTGATCGATTGCGACGATTAAGCTTCGGCGATGTCGATCGAGTAGAAGAAACCGCGTTTTGTACCTCGCTAACTTCAAATCGATCATTACCCCCGGGTGACGATCCGGCCGCGATTATGCATTATGAATCGCGCCGCTTAATACTTATGCGAACATAGCGTGCCTTCTCCCACTAATCCGTTTTTATGGGTAGACATTTCATTTCACCGAAGATATCGTAGCGCTCGTTCTTCCATTTTCAGTTTTATTACATAGTTTCAAACATTCAGCATAATATCTACATATTTACTCAGTGAAATTCCGCACTGCACTTAATCTACTTTATAAAATAATTAAAAAGTTGCTTGATGAAACAACTTACATAGAACGGAACATTTTCGTGATCTTTGCCATTTAATGACTAAGAAAAGATTATCAAACGTCTGCACGTTAGAATAAACAAATGAATCATATCTTAAATATTACTCGAAAACGACAAACACGTTTATACAAAAATATTTACTTTATCAGGAGTGAAACTCGCATAAATTATAATTTTGATAACGATGCTACAGTCACGTGATTTCACGTAAAAGGCATCGTCTTATGAGAAGTTTATCTCAGCCATTCGGTTTCTGGCTGAGAATGAATGAAGAGATCCGCACTTACCTTGTAACTGCTGACAGCGTGCGCGCCATCGTAGATGTAGAGGTGGTCATTGCAATCCAATTGCAGCTGGTCGAAGCGGAGCATGAACCGCTGAAGGATACTGTGCGTTTGGAAGGTGATGGTGCAGTCGACGTCTTTCTCGAGCTGCGAGATTAGTACGGCACCGTCTATCTTCCTGTACACGTCTCGCATGTAATTCTTACTGCACACATCGTTTATTTGAACTGTAATCAGAAAACGCACGTAAAGTGAGATTACTGAGCTGTGCCACGTTCAATTAAACCCTCTAACCATAATTCGCTTTGATAAATGTACAGCGGGCGAAACTCCTATAAACTCGCGTAAATATACTGTGCCCTCAGCAACGATTTTTTTTTTTAGTTTCTTGAAAAACACGTTTGCAGTAACATCCAACGTTTGTTATGCAACGTCGGTTTGTTATTAGCAATTGAAATTTTACAACAAATTAAAATGCAGTCGGTCGTGTTTTATTGGTTCCGTTGTGACAGCACTTTTTCACGCTTTGTTATTTTTGAATTTCCATTCGTGGCTGGCTCTTCCGCTATAATTTTCTCCAAGTTACTTTAAATTATAGAATGAGAACAATTAATTATTTCTTTTATTTTTTTATTCGATTGATCCTTGCTTTTTAAAATATAATAGTAATTATGTGTCTTTCTTATAGTCATTTAAGGATTTCCATGTAGTCATTCTTTCCATCAGTTTTATTGAAATAAATATATTACCACGTTCTAAACACGAGAGAATTATTTATATTTTATTTTAATTATACTCTACAAAATGGTGCATGCATGAATTTCTCACTCGTAGATTTTATTAAATACATTTCACTATGCTAATTAATAGCGATATATATATATCGAAAGCAAATTAAGTGTACAGCAAATTATTTACTCTTATTTAATTAAACGGAGAAATTATTACCTTCCAAAGTGCGTTTATACGAAATGCACTCACTGTGTAAATAAGCACTTATCGAAGCGTAAGAAGTAGAAACGCAATTATCAAGTGGAAAATTGTATTTTATCTTACTACGTTACCATGCTTTGGTTTCAATCTATTAATGGAATGTAATTACGGTTCACCTGTCCTTCAGAACGTTTACGGCGATTCGCTTAGAGAGTAAAATGGACTGTGAACGACGATTGTGCCGCGTCTCGTTGCTCGTAACCTGGTTGCATTGATAAGGAACAATTTTATCGACTTTTAAATCCAGCCAAGTGCACCAGACATCGAGGGCCCGGTGTCTGTCCCGGCTGTTGGCAAGCCAGGTCGAATTATCCAATCGATTGACGACCGATTGATTCGCGCATCGCCGGGATAATAGCCTTGAATTCGATGCGCTCGCGATTTAATTTCGGTCTGCTGAATTCGACGCGATATCGGGGGATAAGGAAAAAAGGACGTTCTAACGTTGCCTAAGTGTTCGCGTTACGTGATACGACGCGAAAAAAGTCCGGCGTGTCGGCTATCGAGTTAAATACCCCTAAAGTGGCGCGCCGGTTGACGATATCCAAAATCGATTTTACCCGCGCTAAAAGCACAGTGCTCTGGTACAGTTTTACATAGGCTCCTGGTTAAACTGCATTTACTTACGCACGAAAAAGGGAATTCACAACATGCATTTTATGGAACTCGTGAAATTCTGGTTGAAAACTATCGTCCGTGAACGAATTCGTTCTAGGTGTAATAAAAATTTTTGTATTTTTCCGGGAATACTGTGGCGAAATCAATTTTTCATCTGCTATATGAATTATGTATACTATGACGGTCGTTGAATTAAATGAAAGTGCAATCAACTAACATTCCCCCATCGCGGTTTTACTAATTATCGTACATAGAATTCAAAACGTATAAAATAGAAAGGAGATTTGTTGAACAAAAACCGAATCGTGAATTCTGTAAATATACATTTTACACGTTTTCAAACCTTTAATAAATGATTAGGGTAAAATCCTGAAATTGATGTGGCTGACCTTTGATTTTTAATTTTTTTGCCTCAACTTTCTAAATCAAACCTGAACTCGTAATCAGCAAACTGGAAAAATATTGAGGAATACGTAAAAACACTTTAGGAATATACTTTATGATATTCTGGAGGACATAAGAAGGTTACAATATTTCATTACAAACATTTCAGCCGTTTTTCCGATTTTTATTAACATAAAAGCAAATTTGTATTCAACGTAATAGTAAAATAAACCAGTTAATAATGATGCAACGTGTAAACAACAATATGTAAAATTTAAATATTTTTTATCAAATATGAAAGAGAATAAATAGCTGAAGATGTGTTCTGGCGTAAAATAGAAGGTGCCACACTCATGATTCGCTTACTTGGGAAACTGCTTCAATTCCAATTTCTACACAACAGAGTTATACCCTCCCTTCTCGACTTTGTCTCCGGCGCCCCCGACTCACGGAGCAAATGAATCGTAATGCGCGCGTGGTAGGGCGAATTAATTCGCGAATTCGATAAAACTCGGGCCGTACGACAATTTCACGGATGAAAGTATGTGAAGGCACGGCACGGCACGGGACGAGGACGTCGACGCGGCGTGATCCAAGTATTCGTTTCGACCGGACGGGTGCGAAAATAGAAAAGACTGCGAGAGGACGGCGGCGAAGAAACTCGATTGAAAAGTTTCTCGTTGGCTCACGTTGCTTAGGGCAACATCCCGTCGGGTGCCGCAGCGGCCATGAGATAGTTTTCTGCACGGCGTGGTTGCACCTGCACTGCTCGAATATGGGCTGAGAACATTCGCGGAAACTGCCGATGAAACCATGTCACGCCATTACCAAAGTAAAATGTTTAAAAAATGATTGCTTATTGTGAACCATGCGTCAGAATCACTACATCAATTTTTGTTATTGTAAAACAATATTGTAACTAAATTTTTTTACTGTAAACAATATTTATTATTTATTTATTTAATCGTTTTTCCCGAATCAGGTGACATCTAATAACGGGGAAGCTATTATACAGAGTCTATAACTTAGTAAAGCAATATTGATTTCTTGAATTATCGTACAATCGACGTTCCGCGTATAAAAGAATTAGTAATTCATTAATCATTCTTATATTGTTTCTTGTTCTAAGATAAACGAGCAGGTCTTAACACTGTGCAGAGGTGACGACATTAATCATATTTGTTAGCCGTGGAGACTTAACAGGTGTTTGATTCACGCGCATAGCTGGTCATAATTGATCGGCGTGCGAGTCGCGACGCACAATCGACGCAGGAGTACTTATGTACATCCGCGCTCGGCCATTGCTAACGATAACGACGCGACAATGCAAGTCGTACTCGTGAATTCGCTTCAGCAACGTTGACCCGCCGTGGACGGCCGTAAATTTTCGGCTCACGAGGAAAAAGCTTCTGTACCGGAGGTTGACTGCTGATCCGTGAAACTGGTAGAGCTAAAGAACGTAAGTGCTATTTCCATGACGAGAATTACGTTTTCTCGTCTTCCGAGTGCGATCGCTCGAGCGACCGCGGGACCATCTACGGGTGGGGATAAATAAAATGATGAAACTTCCTAATAACCGAACGGACGAGCTGTGAGAAAAGACACGAGCAGAAGAAAAGAGAAAGAGAGCGAAAAAAACCGCGACGAGGGGAAGAGTCGGGGGCAACAAAAGGAAGAATGAGGAAAAAAATTAAATCGGCCGCAGCATGCCGTACGAAGAAACGACCTCTCAAAAGGGAACTTTGGGACGGAACTACAAAGAACTTTCGGGTCCCACGGAAAGTCGCGAGCAAAACAAACCGGGCAAGGGGAACGGCGGCGTGACGAAGAAATAAGCAGGGAAAGGGAAATATAGAGGAAGAGCGAAAAAAGAAAAGAGACGGGACGCGGAGGTGGAAAGAGAAAGAGAGAGAGAGAGAGAGAGAGAAAAAGGAAGAGGGTGCACCCTTTGGCCATGGTCGTGCGCGTTAGCCCTACGACCCTCCAGCAACCACCAACTCCCTTCCCCTGCTTTCTCTCGTCACTCTTCCTCTCCTGTCTCTCTCTCTCTCTCGCTAGTTCGCGGCACCCTCGAGCAAGACTCTCCCTCGCGCTCTGGCCACCCTTCCCGCTCGGCTCGGCTTGGTTCGCTCTCCCTCTTGGGACGATGTAAACTCGCCGCTCCCTCCGTCGATCAATATTACTCTCTCTCTTCGAGCGTGGCACGGCTCGTCTGAGCGGCAACTGAGCGCTATCATATTAAGTCGCGAAAAGCACTTTGGCTGCGAGCGGATACCGGCCGCCGCGCCGCGCCAACAAAGTTTTCTCGATTGAACAGGAGAGCCTCTCGCGACGATGATGACGACGACGACGACGACGCTGGCCGGGAGCACGGATTTTATCTGGTAAGGCCACGCGGGGAATACGCCGGAAACAATGTTATCGTTGCTGAATGCGCGGACGGTGCCCCTTCGAGAAGCTCGTGATCGACGATCTTACGCCATCGAGATATATCGTTTCGAGGGCCGCGCGCGATCTGATAGGAACAGCTTCGCCGGAGATCGCTCCGGGAGGAGTTTTTATAGATATAGGATTTTCTGTTGGTTGCGCGTTTTACTATGCGAGGCGCCGATTATTATATAGGGCATCGGGTGACACGTTCAGACAGAAATACTGAAGTAGGCTAGTTACATGGCCTTTCGATTTGGCAATTTTTGTCACGTGTTACATATTTTATTTATTATTATTGATAATTCTGCCAAAAGGAAAAATCTGTAAAATATGAGTTTTTGTGAATCAACTTCAAGCCTTTATACATATGGTGGTTTTAGGATCGTTTTTTGTCTCTTTATGAGGGCTAGAGTTCAGTGCAACGCACCCTTTCTTTGGAATAAAATTACTTAAATTGTAAGGGTGACTCAAGGGATTTCGGACCCATTTCGCACGCATCGTAGAAAATGTAACATGCCATCTCTCTCTGTCTTTAATGCTTTCCACGCGTCGCTGCTTATTACTAGGTCTACGTATATGTATTTTATATATATGTGCGTGCGAAGTTGGTTCGGAGTTGAGTCACGAGTATAGTAAGTATATAATTCTTGCTCTATTCTGTAATATTCATATTATTAAATACCAACATAATCTCATTAAATAAAGATTAGAGCGCGTTAGATTAAATTTCTCTCTTTACGATGGGGTGTACGACGACCCGGAAATTTTCTTATGTAAGAATGGAAAAATTGGTTACCGTAAACTTTCATTCCTATATAATTTAATGAATAGCATTGACAAATATCTCCTTAAGATGAAAAATAGTAAGGACGAATAAATTATAGTTACTTCTCCATAAATTGCATAAATCTCAATTTAGTATTCTGTACATAATTATTAGACTGCAGATTTTATGTATTTATAGAAAAATGGTAGGTATGAATAATATAAAAAGTTCGTTCAATTTGCGAGGATACATAAAATATCGAATGTGAAATAAACATTAGGATTCTGAAAATACAAAAGGAAATCCTATTTAGGTTTCATTCCCTACACTAACATTACAACTAGTTTATTTTTCATAACGATCCGCGGTCTAGTAATTATATACGTATAAGTGTCACAGTTTTCGTTCAACTTCCGTTTCAATACGTCGGTGCTGTTCTTAAAATTTATAAACTTCTAAATACAGCTGGAAGGTTACATATTTGAATGGGCTTATGAACGGCCCTGTTATTGATACTAAAAATATATTACATGAAAATAAGTGCACCAAGAAGACTTTTCATTTTTTCCAGTGTCTATTCAGTAATTATACATTGTAGAGTAACTCCTCATGTCGAAAACAAGCCTGGAAATTGCTCTATCGCGTATCTAATTTTTTTTAGAAAAAATTAGGTATTACATACATGAGAACTAACAGAGTGAAAAAATTAATTTTTGGCTTAAAAGATTTGTAAGATGACGAAAAAAGCATGAAACGTACACACAGTGGTCTGCAAAGGCGGTTTTTGTGGCCGAAAGTAAAAATATCACCTTAACTTTCTAAAAAGTAAGGTAAGGTAATCTAAGGTTTTTGAGATTGCTGATCACGAGTCTGACATTAAAAATTAAAAATCCGGGACGATAGTTGCAGTACAGTGCGGTGCAGCGTTTCGTAGAGGAGTATTTCCCGATCTAAATTAGGAAATCTTTATTTCGATGGTGTTCGATTGGAATTTATCGTATGTTATGTAACACAAACATTTGCAGTAATCAACTTGACAGTAACAAACTTTTCAACAGTGTGAATTTCATTTTATCTCAAGAAGGAAGGAAATTTCACTATCATTTGATACATTTCACACAAATTTATATTGAAAAATCTCTTATAAAAAACTGCTATTATAAGAAAAAATGTTAATAACTTTCTCTTATTGTTGTACTTTATCTAGAATCATTAATTTGCAGTGCCTTGACGCGCGACGATTATTTTTTAAAATCGATGTAGGATTAAAAGCTGCAAGAGGTAGCAGATGTAATTCATATAATCTATTAAATTAATGTCTAAGCTTTCCTATGACACGAATTGGATGCCTATCACATCTAAACTTTTTTTTCTAAATCTTCTCAAAGATCAAAGTGTTATAAACAATGCACTGTCCGTACAAGGATTAGAAATAATTACAATTGAATTAAATACTTCAAATACATCTATTAACAAATGTAAACCCGTCATTTAAACCTGTATTCTACTAGTCTATAATAAGTATCGAACCCGTTTAATATTAACTCCAATTTTACGATTTTGTCTTCAACACGCTATACCTCATTAGACAACTATCTAAAATGAATAACATTTTGGATTTGGATGTTTTGAAGGAATCTTAGTTTATAGGAAAAACACTTTTTCTAAATACAGACATTGAAAACTCGACTTTTAGCCATAAAAATCGCCTTTTCAGACCGCACTGTGGTGCAACCAAATTTTCTATTTAGCTCTCGTTATTTCCGCCGCATATTTCGCATTACATATCGGACGGATCGAACGCGTATTGTTGGAGATAGTACGGGGCAAATACAGCCGCGGCAAATATCTGTTTGTCGCGTATGCCGGCGATAAATCTCGTTGAATAGATCGGCCCTGAATCGGGCCACTCATTCCTCCACCTCGGTACGCATGTACACACGGTCAAGTGCTTTGTCTACGATGAAATACCGCGATCACGTAATCCCCGAGCAAAATTCGTCCGAACGTCGCGTCGGATCGTCAGCTGTTAATCTCGGCTCATTGTGAGGCGACTGTTTCCGCAGTTAAACCGTCTTTACAGAATTACGGTACACGATAACGCCGCGACGAGTACATGCCCGGGTGCACATGTACGCAGATCTAAACGAGGATAGAAAGAACACAGTCTAGAGTCTAGACACTAAACCAGCTTTGTTTCCATAATGCGGACATAATGACCGAGGCTGCTTTTCCCCCCGGTTGACTCTGATCCGAAGAAATTTCTACCTCTTTGAATAAAGACCGCCGCTCTTTGTCAACGGCTTAACTCGCAACCATAACTGTCATGTCGATCATCATCACCACTTAACAAAATAAACATAAACGTTACAAGCAGATAAACTTATTTATTCGTAATTAAAATTAAATAAATTAAACACGTATTCATTCATCTAATTCACATTGTTTCTAGAATATTGAGTATACACCGATTGAACAGTGAAGACAGAATTTACTTAATACGACAAACATAAGTATAAAACATAGGGTAAGTTTTCCTTGACTGTATCATTCTAGCAACCACTTGTCGATCAAACGTCCGAGTGTAAAAGCTTCCCTTCCCACGCCGCGCGACCGCGGAACACCCTCAAGCGGACGTTCACTCCGGACACGTATAAAGGAGTCGTGGAATTAGAAATTACTCACAGTTATCGTTCTTGGCGTGGACGTGGCCGATGGCCTGGTACAATGTCAGCGCCAGCAGCAACGAGGCGCACAGGCCCCTTGCGAACGGCATTCTCGGTACCCGGTTATACTCGCACGCACCACATTCTACACGCGAGACGGAGCCTCGTGACGCGTTCGGCGACCTCTGGGCAGGTCGCGCGGACGTGCGCGCGGCGCGGTTATTAAAATCCGAGCGAGATTACGCGCATCGCGTTCGGTGAGCGTTGACCGCGAACCGGTCGCGTCGAGGTCGCGTGAATACGCGAGCGTACGCCACGAGATCGGCGAGATCTGGAAACGAGCCAAGCAGAGGAAGCGCGTCACGTTCGTTGCGACGTTCAAGGTGAACGTAAACGACGGACCGCACCCCGCGCCGTGTTACGCGCGACTGACCGTCGCGGATTTTACGCGCGAACCCGCCTCGGCGGCCGGTCGCCGCGCACGCGTACCGGTCGCCGGTTGAAAGGGTGTGGATGGATGGGGGTGGAAAGGGAACTCGGCGTACTACGGCGACACCCACGCTCATTGTTGAGGCGAGTTAATGAGCGAAAAGATACAGGCTACTTTTACGAGCGTATCGTAAAACCGCGTACTCACCTGCGCGACCTGGGCGATAAACTTTTGTTTAATTAACGTCAACGTGCCATGGTTTATTTTGAAAATAATAGGTACGCTGTGGTCGTCCTTATACTTGATATTTTTGTGGGTTTATGGAGATCGGATAAGAAAAATTAACTCATTTAATTGATATGTAGGTGTATTAAATTGAAATTGAATGTCAAATTGCTTGGAATTTATGTATTGTATTTTTTATGTCGACTTTACTTTTTTATGACGTTCATTCGAACTGTATGCAATTTATTTGTGTTTTAAACGATTATGTTAATTTTGGGTACTTTTACAATACGTCGAATTGTATACTTCTTGAATCAATAAGAAGGTGTACACCTCGATTTTTACATTTCATAAATATCTTAAAAACTAGGCTGTATTTAGTTCGGTAGAATAAAATACTTCAAATCTCTAATAAAATTGATGTACTGACTACTGATTGATGACTACAATTCTTTATGAAGACTTTAATTTCGTATAAAATTATTTTATTTGAATGCAATTAATTTGACATTTGAAACGATTATGCCAGTTTATTAATTTATATATTTTTACAATAAATACATCGACCTGTTTACATCCTCGACTAATGAGAACAAAATATATGACTCAATTTTTACGATTATTAAATATCTCGAAAGCTAGGCCATCTTTAATTTTTACAAATGAAAAACATGTGTAAAATACTGACTGGAACATTACAGAGTAATTGAAACCCGAGGATGGAACCTTTTAGCGAATATTTATGAACATTTGTTCCCGTTATGGCGCGTCAACGCATGCCTCTCATTTTTCATTGTTATTTGCCACTCCAAACTCGAGACGGGCAACGACTAACTTCTGTTACCAACAACAACGTTGAAAAAGAAACGGCCGGGAACTTTTGCCGAGAACGTGAAACATCAACAAAAAGTTTCTCCGGGTATAATACGTCTGTGAGAGTGCAGCTTTAAGGCCGGGTGTAGGGTGTGTCCGTGAAGCGGCGCGCACCGTCGACGCAAAAACGCGTGCTTTCTGTGAAATATGGACTGCAACGGTTCGTAGTACGCGTACCCGTTAAAACGTAATCGTTTCAGTTTGTTCTTCTTGATTGTCCCGGCCTTTTATAGTACCTTACAATTGAAGGGTTCGATGCGAGGACACCGACCTTCCTCGACCTTTTATTCCCTTCTTTTTATACATATGCGAATGCAATAGAATCGGCGATACAAATACGAGCGACCTTCGACCTCTCTACAGATACGCTGTATTTTGCGATATTTTGCTACTGATGTGTCAATTAATGACATTGTAAACGAATAAAACACATATAGAATTAGATTAAGAAATAGTGATGAAATAATGATAATGTTGCAAAATTAAATAAAAAAGGGAACTCTGAAAATGAAATATTTTTACGAAAAGCGGAAAGTAAATAATTACACCATTCAAATGAATAAACGTATAATGTGCTCTACGTATAAAACAATTAGCGAAAAATCGATTACATTTTACGTGAAATTCACCACCGTTGATGGCCAGAGAGGAGCACAGGGTTCCCTTAATATAGATGCAAAATTTTGCATTTTCGCATGAATATATTATAGCTCGTACTATAGATGAAACGAAATGAATCCTTGGATATTGTATTACTAACGTATATTTCTCGAGTTACAATATAGTGTAGTAATTGTATAACAGAAATATGAACAGGAAATTCTATAACGCAGAAAATACGTAAAAGTTAATATAGCTAAATGAATATTTCGTTACAACGAAAATATTGTACGAGTTTCTAAAATAAATAAACTGTCATCTCGACTCAAAAATATCCGTAAAATCAATTTTTCTGTTATAAAAAAAAAAAATCCAATATCTATTATGATGCAGCAATTGTATTTATCTGTTATTTTAACAAAGAGACACCTGCATATTTGGGGTTGCGAGATAAAATTTCTTTGACATTCTTTGCATTCGAAGGGAACTATGCAAAAATTGATTATACTCAAAGTTTAATTAAACCCTGTGAACATTTTTCTCGGTTAAGTGAAATGTGAAAAACTTCTATATCTGAAATTCCTAAAATAGACTTTATTAACAAACTGTAAATCAATCACTAGCCGAAGAATTTCATAAAACGTAGATAGCTTATATTATTAAGTTTCTGAACAAATTTTGCTACTGCGATCAGAAGATAAAGGAACAGTTATAAATACGTATTCTTATCAAGCGCTTCTCTCGGAGTTAGACTAAAATATATTGGAATTACGTATTAAGAGCGTATCGTCTCCTGACCTGAAAATAGTCGATTTTAATATCAAACTTTTCGTAGCTTTTAGCCCGTCACTAATAAACAATCTAAAACACCATTTTGATTGAAATTATTTTCAAATAATTTATAAAGTATTTATGCATATTTATATTATATCTGTTGTGTTTGTTATTTGTATATGTNAGATAGCTTATATTATTAAGTTTCTGAACAAATTTTGCTACTGCGATCAGAAGATAAAGGAACAGTTATAAATACGTATTCTTATCAAGCGCTTCTCTCGGAGTTAGACTAAAATATATTGGAATTACGTATTAAGAGCGTATCGTCTCCTGACCTGAAAATAGTCGATTTTAATATCAAACTTTTCGTAGCTTTTAGCCCGTCACTAATAAACAATCTAAAACACCATTTTGATTGAAATTATTTTCAAATAATTTATAAAGTATTTATGCATATTTATATTATATCTGTTGTGTTTGTTATTTGTATATGTTGTATGTACATACATTACATATTATGTTATAATTATATATAGATATTAATAAAATATCTATGTATTAACGTTATAT
>SMSR01009490.1:11096-28704 GCA_019453355.1 Ceratina japonica
TTCTTCGAGTTCGGGATTTCTCGCTCAACGCGATTTTTTAATCTGCTTTCACGCGCCGAGTTAAAATTCGACGCGTTCGTACGAACACGTCTAAGAACGAACGAACGCGATTCAACGTTACGCGATTGATTCGTCTACACGACTTCGTAATCCCAGTAACGTCGGTAAACCCGATATACAAATTTTCTGAATCCGATCGCGCGTAGGTTAATTACAGAAATGCGAAAACCCAGACGCATTCCTCGCGGAGGCTGAATTACGCGAGCTGGTAATTAATTCCGCGCCGCCTACATCAAAGTCCCCTTCTGTCGCTGAAACTGAAACGGGAAACATGCGAAAATGGGTGACACTTCTCTCGGGCGCGGGAAAGCGCGGACCAGTTCGACGGCGAAAGCGTTCGGAGAGAGACTAGAAGTCGGTGGAACGAGATTTCAGCTTTTGTCGCAAAGCACGCGAGATTCTCGCCTCGGGTTTTTATAAGTCGAAGTTTAAACAGGCCGACGCGTAGTCGCGCAACGATTTTACGCGTTCTGCGTGTGGGTTCTATTGGGAGGTAAAGGCGACGTCCGGCCGTCCGGGTCGACTCCTTATATCTCGGTACCGGTGTTCCTGACGGTGCTCGTTCAGTGCCGCGAGGAAGAGTCCACCGGGCATCCATTTATCACTGACCCGGCCAGGAGAGAAGCCGGACGGAAGCACAAAGCCGCGAATGGCCGGCCGTCAGTGTTCTCGGGCCCCGGATGACTTAATTACTCGGCGAATTTCATGACTGCCATTCAAGTACCGCCAATGATTAATGACAAATTTGCTCGAACGTCGTAGAAATTTACTACCAGCAAAAATCTAGAAAATAGCTAACGAGTTTCGTTTATAATTAACACGGAAAGAGTAGCGATTCGGAGAACCGTTGCCGATCTACTTCGGAGCGTACTAATTTACGGGAAGTATAATTTTAGCTAGAATCCCCTATCGCGGTTCGGAGTTCGGTTTATCTCAGGCGTCAGAATTTCGCGGGAACGACAGAAAACACGTTGCCAGGCCCCGATAATCCCGATTATTTTCGTTGAAGACCCGGTATAAATCTCGCGATGGACCGTCACCGCCCGCGCGCGCGGCTCGATTTCGATCGAACCCCGCTCGATTTATTTTCCTCCCCGCAGTTTCTCCGAACGATCGCGGTCGGCCGGCGTTTCCGGCCGAGGCGGAACCGCCGGCTCGATTTATTACGAAACTTCCTCTTATTATTTTCCGTTCCTTTCCACCGTTTCTCAGATAACGGCGAGAAAACCGTCCGCCGCACGACTTCACGCTCAATTGCGAACGCTAGTTATGGTCGGTTATCGGACCCGTAACACTCTTTCCCCGAGACCGTTCGTCCTTCGTTCTCGCAGTTTAAACAAATGCTTTCGCATTAGAATCGACGACCAGTTTCGATTTCTTTCATTAACTACTTATTCAATATTTTAGACGTCGACGTCGAATCGGATATTATCGACTTCGCGGCTCGTTTCTTATTCCTACGCAATTGCTAAAAGGACGTGAATGAAACGAAACGTAATTAAACATAGTATGCGAGCCTATCGGCGTAGATAAGAACGAGTCCGGGAAGGGAGCGAGGTTCGATGCCGATTCCGTTCACGTCGCTATCGCGGATGTCACATCACCGCCGCCGTCACGATGAATTCTATATTTGTCCGTGAAACTATTTTTACCGTGGCGCTCTCGGTAATTTTCATTGACGGTCTCGTAAAAAAATTTCCGAGGCCAATCGTCGCGATCCCGCGCCTCTGCCGTTCATTGATACGTTTCTCGTTCGAGTAGAACGCGACGCTTATAATACTCGCCAACGAATGTCCGCAGAGAATTTGGTAATAGCTGTGGTTCCGTGGTTTTCGTGGAAATTGAAATAATCGGATCATCTCTTAAGTACACGTGAAAAGTTGTGCAGAGAGATTAAACTTTCTGGGGTAATAAATAGAGGGTGTACCGTTTTAATCGGGCCATCCACTAATCTCTTCGAGTTGATTCAATTAGAATTCTCTTATCTAGTTTCGCTAGTTTTACCATTACAAAAGAGCTTTCGCGTTGTTTTAGTTTTGTCTTCTTGTAAAGCGGAGAACGAAACGTTTATTCAATTCTACAATTAAACGGGTTTGGAACAATTGTAAAAAACGCGATCGAGCAGATCGTTGAGATACGTCGATTTGCATTTCTCTACGATCGTGTCTCGCACACGATTTTCGATCCTCCGCGTTAAACGTGGTGAATTTTTGGATCGACCGCGCGGATCGAACGTTCGGGAACAGTGGGTCGACATAGCAGGTGGTAATAGGTACGTCGAGCAATAATTTGCGCGGCCGATTTAATCGGCGAGCGAGGGCGGAGCCCTTCGCTGATTAAAATATAAATCGCGTTGTCCACCGATTCGGGTTTAACCGGCCGACAGCCTTGGCTCAGTTTTCCGCGGGTCGACAATGATTTAGGTGTTCAACAACGATCTCGCGTGATTTAGAATACGAGTAATTGGTAGCGCCGAACAACTGAAGATAATTCTGGTAAATCGAAAATCTGATTTACGCAATCCCGAAATGGTTTTTGTCGATGAAAACGCAAACGCGTACGATTAATCTTCGAGTCTCAGATTTTTCAAGCCAGAAAAGATCGACGGAGACCGAGCGTCGAATTCGATCTCGATATCGGTATCGTGCCGCCGGTAGCGGGTAGCGAGACGAAATATTCAGATTCGAAGGCTCTGTCCATTAAAGGCGATGCAATTTCAGCGGCGGTAGCCGGGACGTAGGTAGCCGCAAAAGTCGTTTCTATAAATAGTCGTGAAATACTCGTCGTCCCTTATTGAACCTGATTGGCCGGCCGTCCAGTATTTTTACGATTTTATTGAATCGCGGCGTGGACCACCGGAACGAAACGGCTGTCCACGGGATCGAACCCTCGTGGAACACGAGCCAAGCCGGCTCATTAGTCGGCGAATTATGTTTTCCGATTGGCACGAATCGATATCGGGAGCCGACCTCCGGGCGCGTCGCGTCGCCCCGTAAGGCGAACGATCAACTATTTATCTCGGCTCCGGTAATTACGATCAATTAAACGTCCGATCGACTGATCGACCGAAACTCGTCGGCCGTCGTCCAACTTCGTACTATACAAGAGATCCCTTGGCACGGGGGGTCGCCGGTCATTTTCTAATATGGAACTTCTCAAAGAAATTTGAGATCACGCTCGAACGCTTGCCAGGAGCGCCTCGACAGTTTCCTCGACAAAGTCCGTCGACAAACGAAATAAACACGTTTAATTCACGTTTCGAATCGAACATTGCCAGGCTCCAGGAACCTAAGCGTCGAGCAATAAACTCGAGCGGCTTGCGGCCTGCGGTCGAAGGAAGTCGTGAAAATGCGAAGTCCGCGAACGTATTTCTCTCGCAGTGAATACAGACTTTTCGGCGACCGGGGAGAACATTTTATTCCGGATAGAAAGAAGCCCGGGGGAAAAATGGCTAAAGCATCGAGGAATAGCGACGACTCACCGTCTTTCTCTCGCGAAAAATTCGCTGCCGCGGATTTTCGTACGGTAAGCCCGAGCCCGTTTTGCTGCACGCGCCTCGCGCGGCAATCCTGCGACGCGAAGAATACCTTTGGATGGAATTTCCACTCGGTGCACCTATGCGGCTCGTCCCTTTCCCCGCCGAGGAAGCCGCGCGCAAGAGATTCGACCAGAAGGACGTGCACGATGCCACTGAAATTGTGCTCGCGACTCCATGCGAGATGCCGAGAAATTTTACCGTCGACGTCGTAAACGCCTTTAACTCGAAATTCGATCGAAGCGAATTCGTCGATTACCGCGAGAAGAGTCCGCGGACAGCGAAGAGATCGGCTACGGCAAATATTTATAACGCGGCCAGGTGTTTTCCTATAGATCGTTATGCATATCCTCTTCCGGGAGTTACTGCTGGCGATAGCGCTGTACCCATAAACCTACATCTAGGTTTTGCACGGGTTCCCCGAATAGAACGCTTACAGTCGGTCGCACGGAAGCAAGAACTCGGAGAACCTGGACGTTCATGGGGAGTGGAAAAGCTAGAACTGGAACCTAGGACGTAACAGAGGGGAATGGAATCCGTAGACGGAGTTTGGAATTAAAAACCCGAGCGCGTAATTAGCGAATAAGGACTATATAGGAGGTTCTAGCGGAACGATTCTCCCGCAAGAATAATAATTGATTACAAAACGCGACGGTGTGTCCGTCGGACGGAAACTTTCTGTAAGAAGGGATTAGCGAGAGAGAGAAAGGGTGAAAAGGGACTCGGAGGCAGGAAGACGGGATAAGGGAAGCGCCGGGTGGAAAAACTCGCGTCGTCCGGAAAAGTTTCGTCGAACAAGGAAGAGCACTATCGTCGAGGATACGGCGAGAATCGGTCCGCGCGTACGAACGGGCGCGTGTCTCTGACAGGAGCGGAAAAACGTAGACGCGAGTACGTGCTCCCTCGGGAGGCGAGGGTCACTCGTCGAGGAGTTCCTCCCGCGAACATCTCCGCAAGTCGGTACGTCGTCGAACGTTCGCGAGCGTCCGCAATTATTTCGTGAAATCTGCTGCGCGTATTTTCGTCGAACGGAGGATCGCGCGATTCGGAATTCCATTGATCCCTTTCCACCCACGAACGATCGCCGCGGACGACTCTCGCAGGTTTCTCACAGACTCGTTTCGCTTCTGCACGCGCTTCTTCTTATCCTTCGCATACCGCCGCGGGGGAACGTTCTCACGATCTGACTCTCTCGACCAGATGCTGATCCACGCGCGAAACGCGTCACGCACACGAAGAAACTCGCCGGCCGGTTCGGCACAAGCCAAACCCGGAGCATGAATCACTCTCTCCTCTGCGCTCGGCCTCCGGACTCGTCCGGGCGCAATTGTTGCAACAAGTGCATCCGCGCCGCCTCGCAGTCTCGTCGTCGCAGACGGCACGGCGGCGCGCCGATTCCTCCGTGTCGTTGGTACGCGACGCGGAATTACATACGGCTTGTCGTCCTAAAGGAGAGAGTCGAAGGGGAACGGCGCGAAGGGATCGGCGCGAGATGAATCGCGACGGACGTTGAAGACGGCTGAATAATGCGAACGTTGACGGCCGGTGAAACGCGGGTCGCTGATCACCGGAGACGCGCTGAATCGCGAGAAACGCGTTCCGACGCGGCTTTAAACCCGTGTTTGTACAATGGGAGAGCGTACTTTCGGTATTCAATGGGACACCGGGCTGATTCGTCAATTAGGAAGTTGACGCGAAAATTGTCTCGACAAAGTTCGAACGAACTCACACGGAAGGATGATTGTACGAGACGTCAGAGGCGCGATCTCCATACAATTTCCATTAATTTTAGTTCATTTAACGTACAATGACAAATCTATTCTCGTCGACCGCGGCTCAAGACGCGAGACGAACAGACGTGCGTAATTTGTCTTCCTCGTCTGAACGTTTGCATCGGGAGCTGTCCCGTTTTAAACGAATTTTATCGCCGTGGTACACGGGTTTAGGTATACGGTCGCCTTACGGGGGACGATGAATTTTCCCTGCTGCACTTACGTTCGCTTTTACCTCGTCGCACGTTTCGACGCGTGTCGATCGGCGATGTCCCTCGCGCGTTCGTTGTATCTCTCAAAAGACGTAGGGAGGTCCAACCGTATATACATAAGTACGCGAACCTCTCTCGTACGGCCGCGGATACAATATTTACTTGTAAGTCTCTTATTTGGCGAGACTAAATATCGGTCTCGAAGGTTTCTTCAGAATTTGTTCGGTCAACTCGTCGAAAACGAGTTTACGTAATTTCAAGCAGTTTATGAAACAAATGGATCGATAAACTTGGACCGTGAACGTTTAAATTCCCCTGATTCGGTCAAATTATTTTGTGCGAGGTAGATTTAAAACGGTGATTTAATATTACCTGTTTTTACTAATTTCGTTGGAATTCGAATACACGATTCGGCGATCGTCCCTTTAATTTCCACCGGGGTTCGAGGCCGGCGGCGATTTTCGAGCCCGATCGAGATTTCGCCCTCGTAGATCATTGGCGATCGACGGTGCCATCCCTTTCGCGATCGGAACGTCCGTGGAAACGTGCGTGCAACGTTTTCCACCCGGGTCAACGGCTCGATTTTTTACCGGGTGCCCGTGTAACCGAGATTTATCACCTCTCTCTCTCTCTCCGTTCGCCGCTGTGTGGCAATTCCGACGAACGTGTCCGGTAGACGCAATTTTTTCTTCCCACCTACTTTCGCTTTGTTCGTTTTCGATTAATTAAAATCCGCCCGAAACCGCACGGTCATGCCTCTTCCGCAGAGAAGGATCCGTCGCAGAATCATTTTTTGCGGTTTCAAAAATTGGTCCGTCGCGGCCGACGTCCGTTCCCTTTAAATCTTCAAGTTCAATGACACCGTCGAAAGGATCTCGTTTCGCGAAGACGCGTGCCCGCCGAACAGACGTGCTTCGTATTTTGCGCATTTAACTCGTCCAATTAACGCGGTGGATTCAACGCCGATCCTCAATTTCCGCGGAGAACCGGGAAACCGGCGGCGGTGGCTCGCTCGAACGAAACGGGACGGTCGGAAGTAAGAAGAAAGTGTCCACTTCCGGCGTGTCTCGGCGGCGGCGGATGAATCCGCATTGTGCTCGATCGAGGCATCCGTCGGTTATCGCGGCCGAGGGCCTCCCTGAAAAGCTCACGGCCCCTTTTAGTCCGCTGCAACAAAAGGGAGAGACTGAGAGAGAGAGAGCAGCCGTCGCTCGCAATAAACGACGTCGTCCCAATTAAAAAACCCGCCGCCCACTAACGCGTTATACCTTTTTTTATCTGTTACAGGTAAGTCCTCGGTTCGTGCCACCAGACGGTAGCGAGCCCTTATCGTGGATTTTAAAGACGTCTCCCTCGGGACGAGCTTCGACGCGGTCCGAGGGAACGCGTTTTATCGGCTGGAATTCGCCGCAGATTAATTGGCCACGATAATTATTTGGTCGTGTCCCGAGCCATATGGCGCGCGGGCCTCTGGGATTAATTATCAACCGGCGATTCCAGGTATTTAATAATAAAAATGTATCGTTCGCTCGGAGAGAGACCAGATAACCGCGTTCGCGCCCCGATTCGACCGCAGACGATCATCCCACACTCATTTTTTAACTGTTATCCGTTAATCGCGTACCGACGGATCGAAGATATGAACAATCGGACACGTTTCGAGCACACGAATTTTATTTCCACGTTCGCGACGATCAAAAATTATTGTGTTCGCGCTTCGCTCATTGGATATGCAAATTCATTTGCGCGAATAAACACGGTTAATTAAATGCTTACGGGGGTATTTAACTTCAGAATCGATTACGGCTAGTAATTATTCATTACTGTGCCGACGTCTGTCAATGCTCGGCGAAGATCGTTTTTCCATTTGGCGACCGCGATCGTGATCCGCCCTTTCCACGGTTCTGTGTGCTCCGAAGAGCAAAGGGCTCTCTTCGAATCGATCCGGGAACGACGGCCGAGTTAATTAGTAACTATTATCTCGATACCGGCGGCGCAATTAATTACTGTTCCGGAGGATCTACACAGAGGATCCTCCTCTTCCTTTTGGTCGTCTTTTTTCGGCTCGTACACCCCCGTTCATAAGTCTTAGAATTTATAAACGGGACCTTCCGGTACGAATGAATTTAAATCTGACGTTTCGTCGGTAGACGATCAAAAGGAAGTCGTCTCGCGTCGAGACTCGCCGCTCTTTCGTTTGAAGCACAGTTTTATTGAAACTTCTGATAATTTAGTAGGCGATTCGTCGTGTCATCGGGACCGTATATGTCGTTCGAGACGCGAAGTATTCGTTAGATCTCTCGATAAAAAACGAGCACTTGGAGTCGTTCTAAAATGAAGGAACGCGAGCGAGTGTTTCGCGTCGACTTCTCGTCGAGCAAAGAGAAAATCGATGGAGTCGCAAAGAGACGCGTGATTGAACTAATTGCGTCTGAAAAGAACCGAGTCGATGAGGGTCACGGTACCCGAGAGTCCCCGCTTTATCGAATTTCCGACACTTTCTCCCGGCTCCTTCTTCTTTATACCATTAAGCGCCTCTTGGCGAACAAAATTATTGTGACAGAATTCTAGAAAGAATCCGGTCCCCCGTTTCGTCCTGAAACGAAGTTCGGCTCGAGGAGACGTTTACCGGGACGTACGGCGTTATTTTTACGTTATTCCGCTCGCCGGTTTCGCGCTAACCCTTTCACCGTTAACGGGACGCGTATGACACGCGATTTCTAACCTAACGGGGTTCGTCGCCGAGCCGCCGCGCCGATTCGAACAATCATTCGCCTATTTNTTCACCGGGACGTACGGCGTTATTTTTACGTTATTCCGCTCGCCGGTTTTGCGCTAACCCTTTCACCGTTAACGGGACGCGTATGACACGCGATTTCTAACCTAACGGGGTTCGTCGCCGAGCCGCCGCGCCGATTCGAACAATCATTCGCCTATTTATCGGATATGACATTAGACGCGAGAACAGGTTTACACGATCGGTTTTACAGACGTACGAGCGTTAAATCGGTCGACTAAATCGAAGTGCTGCTTTCTCAATTATCAGGAAAACCGGTTTCCGGTGTATCTACGACTCGATCGCTCATAGTAATTTGTCATTTTTGTTTAAAATCGTTTACTCGCCGCTGTCTAGACTCGTAGACGTTCCGACGCATTTCTCTCCCCCTTTCTCGCTGTCATTTCTCTGGAAACGTTGTATCGAAGATTTCAGAAATCGCTACGCGAATAACAGCTCGAGAAGCTGAGATCTCTGCGTTTCCATAAAAATGCATAGGTATTTGCGCGTGCACGGTCGCATATTGTGCGCGAATGCCGTACAGTCCGTCCCAGAAGTACAGAAAATAATCGGAAATCTTTATCTTTCGTTTCCTTACCCGCGAAGTACTTCGTAATTCCAAACTTCTGGTCGGTGTGTCATATAGTTAAAATACGCGAATATCGCCCGATCCACGAGAGGTGAACGGCTGCAATTAGAGATACGTACGCGATACAAGTCGTTAATTAAAAAATCTACTNTCTCTGCGTTTCCATAAAAATGCATAGGTATTTGCGCGTGCACGGTCGCGTATTGTGCGCGAATGCCGTACAGTCCGTCCCACAAGTACAGAAAATAATCGGAAATCATTATCTTTCGTTTCCTTACCAGCGAAGTACTTCGTAATTCCGAACTTCTGGTCGGTGGGTCATATAGTTAAAATACGCGAATATCGCCCGATCTACGAGAGGTGAACGGCTGCAATTAGAGATACGTACGCGATACGAGTCGTTAATTAAAAAATCTACTCTGGCCCTCGTCCGGATCGATGAGAGATCTGTTACGAGACCGATCTCTTTTTAATTTGTTTGTAGGATTCTTGTGGGAGAGACTGTAGGATTCATACATGCGTGTCGGCGATGCGAGGACGAAAACGACGCGGAGCCGGCGAATGCGAATGCAATATTCAGCACTGGCGGCGGCGTTACTCTTTGTTGCTTGATTTTTCTGTCTCCTCTGATGCCGCTTCTTCGTCCGCCCATCCCCTCGGCCCCGGCCAGCTTCATTCCGCTTCGGCTCGCGAGCGGTTCCGAACCGTTCCTTCCTATACACACCGGCGTACACCTTCCTTCCTTCCTCGGAGTTTCTCCCCGGTTTTTAAACGGCTCCTCTCTCCTCCTCCTCCTCTGTTCTCCATTGTACCGGCCTTCCTTCCTCCTCTGTCTCTCGTATCTCTTTTGCTTTTATTTCGCCAACCGAATTTCTCCCCTACCCGCGTTCTCGGGGCCCTCTTTGTACCTTCGGTCTCGCGTCGTCGTTTTCATAGGCGACTCCGAAACCGACTCCATCCCTCGTTTTAAGGACCCGTTTTAACGAGCCAGTTACGAGTCTTCGATCAACACCGTTTCGGAGTCATTCCGTACCAAAAATCAAAATCCATTCCCTTTGAACGCGATCGATCTTCCAACGCGTTTATTCGACGTAAACGACGGACGCGAGGTCCGTCGATCTTCCTCGTGAGTATTTTCGAAAAGAGAGCGTACCTTCACTATGTAGAGAGAGCTTTCGCCAAGACGCTTGTCATCCTCATCTCTTGGCGACCTCTCCTCCTTTTGTGCCCGCGCAAACTGGGAACGATGTTTACCGGTGCGCCCACGAGCTGCGTACACGAACGATTACGGCAAATTGCGACGCGAAAACGGGAAACTTGTTCATAAATTTCGCTCGACTCGATCGAGCCATAAACGACACAAAGGGGGTTCCCGCGATCGTCGAAGATAGAAGAAGGGAAAAAAGATCGCCGGGCTCTTTGACGCGGGGATTCCGGAACAGTTTGCCGCGCGTATACTATACATATACCCGGCTTTACATCGGATAAGCTCGTTAAATCGTTTCAAACAAATTCGAAATTCTGTTTCGATCCGCGTTCTCGGCGCGACGTATCTTTGATCGCGGCGTCGTCGACGCGTCGCGGGACCTAAAAACGTTTTACAAGTGTGAAAAGAGATACGTCGGTCCGGGAAACGCGTGAACGGTATTGAGCCGGAAACGAGTGGCCGGGTCGACCCTCGACGAGAATATGCAACGTAATCTTCGTGGCCGCGGGTACTTACGCACCTGCGCCGCGTCGAGCTTTAAATCTTCGGACAGAGGGCGAAGAAATAAAAACCTCATAATCGGATGTACGGTGTCGCGCGAAACAATCCGGTTAATTTTCCTACGGTACCGTGGATCAAGGAGATAATGAATCATAAGCGCGTTCCCGAGAGAGACTGAATCGCGTTACGGAATTCTAATTACCAGATTCATTCGGCCGAACTCGCGTGCCGCGCGCGTACGTTGTTGCGTTCTGCATCGCAATTAGCTTATTCGCATAACGCTTGATACGCGACTGTAAAATATCAGTGGCGTCCACCCAAAAATTGAACTCAAGGAAAAGATGATCTAAACTCTCTGAATCTCTCTTGCGCGCGTTTCGTATCGAAATATGTAAATTACGTTTTGCGCGACATATTGGTACGAAGGGTATTCTTTGTAAAATTGATATACGTCTGGCAGAAAAAAGAGCAGCGGAGCGAACAGGTGTTGGTAGCAGGTTAATAAATAGCCGGATATCGTTAGAAGGTAGCCGGCACGGTTTCAAGAGTGGTTCGGGAAAGGAGAAGCGAGAAGCGGAACAAATCCTCTGTAAGAGGATAAAGAGCCACCGTTTTGAGCAATATCCGACTAATTTTTCCGAGGGTCACGGCCAATCGGAGAAAGATCGAGAGTGGCCGTGGGGGGACCTCCTTCAGACGACGATCCTCGAGAACGCTCAAGACGTCGTCGTTCCCTCCTTTCCCTCCGATCGCGAAACGTACCAATCGTCGTCGTCGTGGCAACGTGTCTTGTAACTTACGAACGTTACCACGATTCGGTGCCACGCCGACACGTGAACGTAATTAACGTTGATTCGAGCTCGATCGAGAATTGCGAACGTGTCTTCTCGAGTTCCAACTTTACACGCTCCCGTGGATAATCGCGAGTGTAATTATACGATCGGGCAAATCCCTAATTGCGGCGTTCGGGCGATCAAAGCACGCCGTTGCCCGAGACAATTTTAGTGTTTGTAACTCGACTCTCGTTTTCTCCGGGAAATCGAGATTACGTAGTCTGTTTTAAAGAACGACGCGTCCACCGACGGTCTCGAATCGGCCTCCCAATTTTTCGAGACTCGGCTCGTAAGAAATGCGAACCGTCCCTCCGACAAAGGGCAGGGCAGGGCAGGGGTACCCGAAGAGAATTAACAGTTACGGTATCACCGGGTTTGATCGGGTGATCCACCACGGTCGGGGAACGGGTCAGAACGGTGAAGAAGCGGCAGATAGTATCGGCAGAAGATGCCGCGTGACGATTATTGTCAAACATTTCATCGGCCGAGACCCGTGGGGTGGCCCCCTTATAAATCCGCCGTTCTCCTCCTCGAGACGTTCAAAGGGCGAGCAGGCTCGTTCTTCGTAGATCGCATCGAGCTGAAATTAATATCCTCGCGTATATCCGGTCGGATCGGCCGACGATGTTCGGCCGCTTTAAAGAATGAATTAAATAATCGCGGACCTCTGACTTTTTGTTTCGCGCGTCCGACTTTATAAAAGTTGATCGACGATCGAAATTAACGGAGAGAAGAAGACCGNTTTCGCGCGTCCGACTTTATAAAAGTTGATCGACGATCGAAATTAACGGGGAGAAGACTAGGTACGGATCTTTGAAAAATTCTGCTGAAATAATCTGCGCTTTACGCGGTGGAAAATACCGCGATTTCCTCGGTCGGTTTACTCTGTCCTCGGGATGAAATTTCCAGGCAAATGAATTTAGATACTCCGGCGCTGAGAGAAATCCTCGTTCGCGATTTCGTCGGCGAGATAAGAGAGCCGGGGTCGAACCTTTCTCTCCGAGATTCCCGCATAAATTCGCATGATATTAGCTACCCCCTGGCACGGCGGGGCGCACGCGGAATTGCGTTCATTGAGTTTTACGTAATTCCTCGAGCCGAGTGGTGGTCAAGAACGACGCGGAATTGAATTTCCGCCGCGATGGAATAATTGCGTGGCTTTGACCGCCCTTCAATTGCAATGGGAAACCGGCCGGGCTCGTATGACGCCCGCGTTTAAACGAGTCGCGTCCGTTTCGCGCTCGAAACAGGAACAACCGGCAAAAAAAGGATCGAGGAAAATGGAAAGAGTCTCGCGGCTGGACGTGGGAGGAGAAAATTGTCAATGAAAATTTTACGCTCTCACGAAACGGGCCGCCTCTCGCTCTCGCGGAAGTGATAATTGATTCTCGGACGTATTCCGCGTCGCGCGACGACGTTCTTTGCAAAGACAAATATGGAAAATCTTTTATCCCGTACGCTCGAGCTCCGAACACCGAATACATTTCATTTCCGTGTTTCGAATCCCTTTGGGATTCGTGGAGCCACGTTGATACGAGAACGGCCGTGTCCCGTTTCTCACGCGGGCTATACTTTTTCGAGGCTTAAACAGCTTCCGGGAGAGCTACCCCGTCTCGGAAGTAACGTGGAATCTTCCCGTCGGATGGTCCCCCTCGGCTGGCTCTTTATCGCGAGAAAACGTGGCTAAGTGTATCGCGTGATCCTACCGCAACGAGACCATCGCCCTTTTTCTCCCGTTCTCTTTTTTCGGTTTACGCTTTGTCGTACCCTTAACACGGCTCGTTCTCGCGTGAACGAAACCGCCCGAGCTCGTTCCTCGAACGGATTACGGTTCAACGCTGCGTCCCCGTTTTCGTTTTGCTCGTCAGATAAATTCTTGGCTATTTTAACTTCGGCGTTTTTCAAACGGTACTCGTCGATCAAAGAAATTCTGATCCGTTTCGTTCGTCTCGAACAACTTTTGTTAAAATCCATTAATGAGAGCTCGAGAGACGCGGTCGCTTCGACTCCCCATATAAATTTATCTACGGCCCACGTTATTCGGCGCAGGTGTATTTTAGTGAACGCGTGCAACACGTGTAAATCCTTGTGCGGGCCGAGGAGAGATAACCCCGTGGGTGTAAGTGCACTCGAGTCAAAGGGAGATAGAGGGAGAGAGAGAGTTATCCTCTTCTACGTAAGGAGAGAGCCGCGTAGATTACGTAAAAGAGGGGAAAAGAAGTGGATGCCTTTAAAAGTGGCGTTGACGTTACTCCACGAGATAGAACCCTCGGGTTTTACTCGTATACGGGGGCTTGATAACACTGAAACTTCGAGTGCCACTTACGACTAACGCGAAAGGGTTGGACGCTGGTCGTACACGTGTGTACGAATCTCTCCGTCGCGAGTCTGCCGATCGTACCTTAGAATTCCGGTTCATCTCTTTGTACCTCGTATCGCGTTCTTCAGATAAATATCGAACGAAACGCGTCGTCGATTATAATTAAGAATCTCGATTTAACGAGAGTCGACGAAAATTTATATGATCCATTCGCGTCTGAGACGGTGCGGCGTAATTTGTCGTTAGCTCGTATCCACCGTAACGTCGTATTAGATGATCTATTGGTCGTCGATAATCGAGCGAGTGTAACAGCCCGACGCGGCGCATAATCTACGTGAATCGGGACACCGTTTATCGCCGATAATCGAGGAGAACGTAATGCGGTCGCGTATTACTCTATCAAAATTTCAATGGCTCGAGTCGTCGAGTTTCCCTGGAGGCATTCGTTCTGTAACTAGGGGGACAAACGGGCCACTTAAAGATCGGCCGTATGCAAATCGGTACGGTTCCCATTGAACGTGCGTCGGCGTTTCAAGAACGCACGTACAGTTTCCCCGCGGAGTCGTGCTCGGCCCGGTAGATACCCGTGTGTGTACCAGGCCTTTGAGTGCCGTTCTTAAAGGCCACTTTACGTGCACTCACGCTCGGCGACGTTCCCGAAGATCCCCCAGAGTGATGTTCGCCGCTGGATCCTCCAGGCCCACTTTCCCAGATCGTGGCTCGCGTTCGTCGAAACGACACGAACTTCGTACCCTCGGGATTTCCAGTTCTCTGTGTTACGGGACAACGAAGACGCTCTCTCGTTACCGGTTTGCGTTCGAAAATTATTACGAGTCCCGTCGACTCCTGTTTATCTCCCGCTTCTCTCCGTCGTCCTTCTGATTCTTTAATACGACTCCGGGTCCCGCGTCGCGTCTTTTCGCGTCGGGGAACGCGTCGGAGCGACGCATTAAGAAATTGGATCGATCGAATCGAACGGGACGGAAACGATTAAGGGAAGCGAAAACGGTTTGTAGTCAACGGTTCGTCGGAGTGAGCAGTGTCAGGAGTAAACGAGCTCGTGAAACTTTAACCCGAACGCGCTCAAAGTCAATGGAAATCTACGTAATTGATTCGGCAACGTGGAAACGCGGACTCGGACGCGGACCAGGTGATCGATCATTGTTCTACGGAACAATTGCGGGATCTTTATATCCTTCGTCCGGAAGCCCTCTCGGGCGAGGAATCCAAAGTAGAAACTTGGTCTTCAATTACGAGCGCCGAGGTAGAATTCAATGAAGTTCCAAGAATGCCAGCCGCGTTCTCCGAGGGACCGTTTTCCTCCGTTCATGTCCAAAGATATGACTCGTTCCCCGAGCCATCGAGCCCGACGACCTCTCGGACGGATCTCTTCCTCTCCCGGGGGTTCTTTCGACCGCCGCCGCCGTCGTCTCCGTCGACTTCTTTTTTTACTTTCGACGCCCGAGATAATGCGTTCAACGAGCGTTTTATACGTCCAAAAATAACGCGACGGTAAAAGCCCGGAACCCGCGTTCGTTTCGACCATCGAATTCCTCTTTCGACTTCCGCTAGAAAAAATTAACGCGACGTCGCGCTACGGGTAGTGGATTTTTTAAACGTCGAGCAGGAAAGGCTAGAACTTCGTGTTTTACGAGGGCCATTACGTCGCATCCTCTCACGACTTGTTTTCTAAAATTTTTGATAGAATTTATGAGAATCGAATTAATTTTTCAGAATCTATTCCTATCCCAGATCCACGCCCGAAAATCGTTCCTCCAGGTTCGTCGGAGATTTGAAGAAACCGGGAAGGTGTGGGCACGTGGCACGTGTCGGTAGCCGAGACGAACGCGGGTGAACGCGGGGTAAAAATTCGATGCGATCGGTCGGAGTTAGCAGAGCGTCACTCGATCAGCGTACCATTAGCTGCGGATCAGAAGCCTGTCGATCCGTCCTCATCTATCTATTAACGGGGATCGTTTATCGGCTGTTCTAAAAGTACCAGCCACGGGAAACCGGAAGCTGATTACACGCGTTGCGTCGTTTATCGGCTCTTCCGTACGACTATTTTCCCTTTTCCGCGTCCTCTATTTATGCTAATAGATTCCGGTCAGTTTTATTAATTACCGCTTTAGAGAAAGTGACGGCAAGAGCGTTATCGTTAAACGCGAATCGTAGATCTGATCATTTTTAAATGACGACCAAACGAGGAATACGTCTTTCCCGGCGTATAGATTATTATTTGCGATTATACATATACGTTGTTTCGTCCTGGATTCTGTTCCAACATTTTATATAGCAATTTATGATTTACATTTCCATTAATAATTCGCGATCGATGTAATTCGTTCATGGCTGCGTGATATAAGTTAGTAAAATCAATCGATGCTCCGACGTTGCACAAGCGAACGGTAGCGGAAACATTGCGTCTCGGCTACTTACCTTCGCTAATGCACGCCGTCATTGAAATGCCTGGTGACTGATTGAAACGTCCACCATGCCTAATCCAGTCTGCTAACTAATTCCGAATGTACGTTCGCTCGTTTCCCCGAACCTTTCGCTCGGCGACACGAAATTCGACCGAAATCTCTGTCAATTATGAATTCCGGATCAATTTCTTATTCGCAAAATAGCACGTTCCGAATTCAAAGTGGTATTAAAATATACGTATTTTCTGCACGTCCAATTCCTTCCATTAAGACAAAATCTGTGAAGCACGGTCCGGTCGGACGATAATTGAGAGAGTTCGAGTCGAAAGTTGGAACGGTCCCTCGCACCTCTAAAAGTAGGTAAACGCGTTATCGGTGGATCGAACGAGAGAGATATGATCGGCGAGAATTTTCGCCGCGTCGTTCGCAAATATTTGCTTGGTCGACTGAAACGTCCGTGGCCAGAGTTTTAAAGTCCATACAGCGATTCGTAGCGAATTGCGAAACAACTTCCGGATCGCGGGACCAGAGTCGTTCGTCCGTCCGCGTCGCGTTCCGTGTCTCGACGACGTTCTCGGCGAACGTTTCGACGAACGGGACAAGAATATCAAGGACGACGGCGCGCCGGACCGTTTTTCCGCTTTTTTATTTTATCGATGAGCGCGCGATTTTTCACGGGACGACGACTTCGCTGTCGAACCGCGGGCGAATCTCGGCCGCGATTAAATCCGCGATGACACCGATTCGAGTCATCTGCATGCATTAAAAAGACGTGACATAACGCACGCGCGACCGGTACACAGTAATCACGTTCCCGACCGCGGTGCCATCAATAATTCATTCAACTGCCGCGTTAAAACACCAAATGCAAACCTGCGAAATTGTTCAAAACTCGAATTTCACGAAAAAAATTCTGTGCCATTACGGCGACGAAAGCTTTTCATTTTTCGTATAACATTTGGTAGTAGTCTTTCACGGGAAAATTGAATGCGCACCAACTACGGAGAGCGACGCGCGACGTACAAACATATTTCAGATATGAGTTTCACTAAACGAAAAACTATTGAAAATTAACTTTCCGAACCGATACGCGAGAATCGCCTATTTATTACGGTACGCTTCGTTTTAATCAGAGTTCTTTCTACACATCGCAAATCGCGAGCGCTGGACCACACGCGTTTAGGGAATAAAAAGAGGTTCGAAAAAGTCGGATTCAAACCGGCTGAGAGCGACGAAACGAGAACTCCGAGAAAAAGAGAGTCAAAGCGGGCCGGCCGGTCATAATTCGGGAGAATTCGCGGAATCACGTGCGAGATCGCAAAAAGGGTGTCTCGTCACCTCGTACCGGCTCGTATTTGCCAAATGAGAGGAAGAAAA
>SMSR01009490.1:29672-92591 GCA_019453355.1 Ceratina japonica
CGTGTCCCGTTTCTCACGCGGGCTATACTTTTTCGAGGCTTAAACAGCTTCCGGGAGAGCCACCCCGTCTCGGAAGTAACGTGGAATCTTCCCGTCGGATGGTCCCCCTCGGCTGGCTCTTTATCGCGAGAAAACGTGGCTAAGTGTATCGCGTGATCCTACCGCAACGAGACCATCGCCCTTTTTCTCCCGTTCTCTTTTTTCGGTTTACGCTTTGTCGTACCCTTAACACGGCTCGTTCTCGCGTGAACGAAACCGCCCGAGCTCGTTCCTCGAACGGATTACGGTTCAACGCTGCGTCCCCGTTTTCGTTTTGCTCGTCAGATAAATTCTTGGCTATTTTAACTTCGGCGTTTTTCAAACGGTACTCGTCGATCAAAGAAATTCTGATCCGTTTCGTTCGCCTCGAACAACTTTTGTTAAAATCCATTAATGAGAGCTCGAGAGACGCGGTCGCTTCGACTCCCCATATAAATTTATCTACGGCCCACGTTATTCGGCGCAGGTGTATTTTAGTGAACGCGTGCAACACGTGTAAATCCTTGTGCGGGCCGAGGAGAGATAACCCCGTGGGTGTAAGTGCACTCGAGTCAAAGGGAGATAGAGAGAGAGAGTTATCCTCTTCTACGTAAGGAGAGAGCCGCGTAGATTACGTAAAAGAGGGGAAAAGAAGTGGATGCCCTTAAAAGTGGCGTTGACGTTACTCCACGAGATAGAACCCTCGGGTTTTAATCTATCACCAAATTTGCCTCCGATCGTTTTTCGCTAAATCGTTCGCTCGATAGAAATCAACGTCGTCGATTCGAGCTGTACGTAGTTCGTCGTTACGTAAAAGAAGACGCGATCGCGCTCTTAGACTTATGTAATCGGATTTCGTAACGGCATTTTGGTCAATGATCGTTAACGGAAGTTTCATATTGACTCGAGAATTTTATTGACGATTATCGACGAGAGACATGGATCATTTATCGACAGATATCGAATTGCTATTTGTTGCTCGTGGCATTAGCTTATAGAACGAGGCGCAATTTGTTAGAAAATTACGTTAATCGATTCGTCCTCAATAATTAAAGATTTGACGATCGCGTGCGAGGAAGCAGCGGTCCGAGTCTCGACGTAGGCGGAACAGGTGTAACGGTCGAACGTTTCTATTTGTTCAGCTTTTTAGACGGGTTGGGTAAACGCTAGTGCACGAATTGAATTTCTCCGGGTTGCAGTGGCTCGATCGAGCCGTCGCGTCGTTAATATGCACGTTACCGGGTTTAGAATCGCTGCGTGGGCAACGCGTAGTGTTTGTACACTTTCTAAATTTCCGGCCGTGTACAATTTCGACGAGTGCCTCTCGAGAACGCGTTCAACGTTTTTCGTCGTCGCGGTTCGACTTGCATGCACTTAGTAACGATGTAATTAAATATTGCCGACATTTCGTTGACTACCGATTTTACGGTAAAAATCGGGGATGCTCCGTTCCCGGTGAACGTTTATTTTAATCGTCCCATAAACGAAGGGACGCAAATTCGAACGGAGGCAAGAGATACGATTTTCCTCGCGGAAAATGGGTAATAACGTAACGAAATCGTGGATTCATTGAGCGAGTCATTCGCTAGGCGTCGCGTGGGCGGTCGACGATACCGGGTCGTCCGTTTAGATAGCGACATCCCGGATGCGGGGAACGAGATATCGGCTCTCCCCCGCATTTCCTCGCGCATCATCCTCCGAAAATGACGGAATTTCGCGCGTCCTTCGCTGCCTCGAAACGATCGCGTGAAACACGCGACGCCGGCGTCCACCTCGCCAATTCCCAGGAACCGTTCGACGGTCTCCCGATTGAAAATTATTTCCAGCTTCGACGCCGAACCCGTCCACGCTTTTTATAAACTAATAGCTAAGGCTTCGTATTCCCGCTCGGCCGCAATTTATTTTCATATTCATTAAATCGTTCATTCGGTTCAAGAGATATTTGTTTTATTACGTGTGTATACAGTCGGTCGCGACGACTAGCAAATTTTAGTTCACTGAAACTAGGAAGAGAGGGTCCCCTTCTCGGACGCAGGAATGCCAAAAGGGTTAGCGAAAAACGACTGGCGAGGGACCCGAGCTGCGTTAGCCGACCAATACATTTTGAACAGGGAGTCAGGGAAGTCGATAGAGAGAGAGAGAGAGAGAGAAAGGGATCCTGTTCCACCTACAGTCTGTCCCACAGACCCTGAACCACGTTTCATCGATATTTAACCAGACCGATCTTCTTATTACATTGGCAGATACACTTTCGGAGTTATTTCTTCATGTACAAATCTGAACGTGACGACGACCAAAAATGTATTTCTAATATGTTACAAAGTAACTGATAGAATTATCCGGAATGGATTTCACTCTCTACTTTGAAGAGATGCAAGCATAATTTCGATCGCAATCGCTGCGCGATTAATTGTTAAATACGTAATCGTGCCAGATTGTTTGAGCAAATCATTTCTGTGGGTCGGCCTGTACGGCCGACCCGGTCCAATTAGCTTCTAGCAGAGGTAAAGGGTCCGGCGACTACCTTGATAGTCGACGATCTTCTTCCTCTATTTTTTCCCTTTCACGCAGTTTCATTTTTCTTGTTGGCCGTTCCAGCGGGCTCTCTCAGGGACAACGGTCCTGATAGGGGACACCGTTTACGCGACCCGCAATTTTTTCTCCTTTCTTGCGCTCAACATAATACCCTCGACAATTTTCGTGACGAGTGAAAAGAGGGGAATTTGATATACCGTGCGAGCCCGGTTAAAATTGCCGGAACGTAGACGTAGAATTCTTTCTCCTCGCAATTTCGTTCTCTTAATTATCACGATTCACGGTCGAGACTCGATTCGATCGGTTCTCTGTTTAATGCGTCTGGCGGACACGACGATTAAACGTCGTTACAAGTTCTTCATTTACTTTAATTAGGCCGGTGCCGTGCCAAAAATTGCCCATTAGCTCGCGACCATAAAGCTCGTTCCGAGGAGCAGTAAAATGGACCGGAATTTGCCGGGACTCGCGTACGAAACCAAACAAGTCTCCGAATTACTTTTCTTTCGCGTCGGCTTATAAAGTACGCGAGCGAGCCTCGTTCCCGGTCGGACAGATTTTCCTCGGCCAGTTTTCGTATTTCAATCGGAGAAACGGCGGGAAATAAAACGGGGCTTCGGCGGTATCTTGGCAAGAGCCGTTTGGCGTAGGTGGCCGGGCCAGAATTCGCAGGTACCGCTCGTCCTTTTGTTTTCCGTTCTCTTTCATGCGGCCCGTGGCCGAGACACTTGTTTTTACGGCGGCCGAGCGCGAAACTGGACGTGCACTCGAACCCGGTGAGTAATGTTACCCGCAATGCACCTCTTCTTTCGGTGAGCGAACGCTATTACAAAACCGGACGTATAATTCCGTCGGTATAATGGGGGTACGCTCGTAACGCCTAATGAACGCTACGCCAGATCGATTTTATTACCCAGCGTCGCGTTTGTTCGTTCGCCCGTTAATCGACGATAATTGGCTCGTCGACGAAACGTTCATTTTCATTTACTTATCGCCAAATCCGCCGACCGTCGAGTCGTAATGTTTTTCCGACGAATCCGACGCGGACGACGTAGGCACGGTTTTTTGGGAAACCGTTGGACGCCGTACAATCGAGCGTTACGCGACGAACTAAACACGTCGACGCGTATACAACGACGTACCGTTGCCGCGAAACAAACGACGGACACAATGAACGAACCGTATTAGTACGCGGGCCGCGATCCATAGAACTCGCGACTCGCGGCAGTAGTTTACAATAGGTACGATGCATTATATTATCTCGAAACTGCGTGGCCCGCGGACGCGTTTACTTGGCTCGTTGAAACGTTCGCGATTATCATCGTGCGACGCGAGATCGGTCGTTATCGTTCCCCGGAGAGAAAGTCGTGGTTTGGCGACGGGACGATTCGCGAAAGGACGCTCAAAGGGAAATAAGGACGGCGGGTCTCATCAACCGAAGTAGAATTGCGGCGACGGGGACCGAGAGAAGGATCACCCTTTCATCGGTATATAGAAAAAAGAGAACCCTCGCAATCGGTTTCTTTGTCTCGGGCAGCGGCCAACAATGCCACTGGCTCGTCTTCATTTTTTCTCTTTTGCCGCGGTGAAAATATTGTGGACAGCCTCGATACGACGTCCGTTGATTCCTCGAAAGAGAGAGAGAGAGAGAGACAGGGAGAGATGTACAATGATCAGTGTTTTCTCTAAACGAAAGGCGTCCCTCGAGTTTTCTCGGGGACCGAGACGGAAGAAATATCGGGGAGGAAGTTAATTTGGCCGAGTCCTTGGGCGAGCGGTCGCAATCAGAAATTCATCAGTCCCAGAGTTCCGACGGATTTAAGAACGGTCTCGAGTCGTCGTGGATTTGACAAATCGTTTCCTCCCATCGGCGCCGACCGAATCGTTTCCTCGTTTTCGCGATAGCTCCGCCTGTATCGTGTCTCGCGAGATTTATCATCCGCGTCCAATCTTCGAACCGTTTAAGAAGCCGAGCCGCGCGCGATCGCCGATTTGTTACGAGCCTCTCGAAAAATTGATCGAACCGCGAACGACCTATTTTATCGAGTAAAAGTATTGTTTCGTCTTTGGCCGGTTCGGAAGGTAGAAATTCCTCCGGGCAACGTTTTATTGGTTCGATGAACAGAGTTCGTCCAAAAGGGTAGTTCTTGCTCCTTTTTGGGATCGCTTTCTTACCTGTTGACGGAGCCCGTGTTTTCGAGCGAACAGAGCCAGCGAATCGATTTGGAACGGGACGAGAATCGGTGGCCACGAATTCGGCTTTCGATTAAGCGGCTTCGTAGTAACGAAGCTCGTTTATTAGCCGACCGTCGAGGATTCGTGGATCGCCGCGTCCGAGAGGTTCCCCCGTTTCTGACCTACAACTAAGTCCTTGCCGATCGTAATGCGATTGTGCCACGAGAGGACCTCGATCGCCTCGATCGATGCCTCGTCCTCGACAGCCAAACGATATCGGAAAATTCGAGGAACACGGAAAGACAATTTAAACGACGTACGACCAAGAAATTTCTGATTTTTAATACGGTATCGATGGTAAAAAGAATCGTACGAGACGTCGGAGGCTCGATTGGCCAGGGGCAAGTTCTAAACCGTAATTTGACGAGGCATCGTAATTCCAGGCATCTCCTTTTGGCACGTTCCCAGGAATCGGCGCGCTGCCGCGCCGGCTAGATGCTCGCGAGGATAAACCGGCCGATGCCCGAGGTTCCCGCTCCTCCTTTTCGAACAGGACCTATCCCCCGCACGAAATCGAGTAATTGGACACCGAAGTCGAGCCGTGTAATGAAGAGATTACGCGCGCGCGAGAGATAATAGCACCGAGAAATCGCGAGTCGAATTTTTTCACCGCGAAATTCGCACCGTCGAACGTATTTTGATGACGGTGCGCGGTTCTTCTCCTTGCCACGATTTCTCGTAAGAGGTTCGAGGCGTACGAGAATATATAATGACGATCCGCGCGCGTCTACTAACGAACAACACCGAGATCGGCCGTCTTGGAGCAATGATAAGTTTCGCGAGGTTCCCGGGCAAATTGCACGATATCGAGCACGATTCGTAACTCTTATTTCGTGGCTGTTAGCACCCTGCCGGTATTGTCCACGGTAATTACACTCCGTCCCGGGGAGGAGCGAGAACGGATCGGTTTCCCCTCTCGCAATCGTGAAAATTACACGTCTCGTCAGTCGAACGGTCGAATTACGCGTGCACGTGTTCGACGGGCCACGAAAATCATACCTCCGATTACGCGTTTGCGTCAAACGCACCACAGACGAAAACGCGACTCTTAATTGCGTTCGACGAACGGGACAGAAACGTATGGTTTTGTACCCCGGACCTCGATCGACGTAATTCGATACAGTTTTGTAAAACGAACGTAACGAGCGTGATCAGAAGAAATAAGAGGTCTCGTACTGTCATCGACACGTTCCGCTGCCCATTACGTTGTTGTACGATTCGGCTTCTAACTCGACGTACACACGCATAAATTGCGTTCGATTATACGCGGCCGTGTAACCATTAAAGTCCACCGATCGCGCGTAATCGTCAGACGATTTAATCCATAATTAATACGTGCATAAATCATATTGAATCCACTCCATAATTAAATCCGTACAATTACGATTTGATTCAATCTGTGAATAAATCACGTCCGGGTTCCCGTGTGCGAAACGTTTATTATATTTCATTTACAAATAGATTCGATATTCGTTCGATTCGATGAACCTTGGAGGCGAGCGTCGGTGAATCACGGCGTTAAAACCGAAGTTTCGGTACCGACGGAGGATCTCGAGCGTTGTTAATAGGTCATTACGCTCGCGTAATGGAGATCGATAATTAATTGATCCGGACCGCACCGCGCGGCCGTGTTAATTGACTCTTGAATATTTATGATTAACGAATTGGCGGCGGCGGTGCCGATCGCTCGGTTCTTAGTCGGCGGTCTCTCCTCGACTCCCTTCGCCGCTCGATCGTTCCCTTCGAGACGATCGAATCCTACAGAGAACCGATCGACGTAAACCATTAACTGCGCCCGGCATACGTTAAAGTATACAGAACGGAATAGAACGTGAAGACGTCGGATTCGACACTTGTTCGTCGAAACGCGATATTTTTGATATTCAATTTGCGGACTCGTACAATTGCTCGGTAAACATATTTACAATTAATCAACACGGTCTCTGGTTGCACGTAGCAATGTTTACCCGATCGATCCCGTTGAAAGGGAGCGGGCCGGGGACGCTAATGAATCGGAGCCACGTTCTCCTCGTTATCCGGCACCGGGGCCCGAAACTCGTCAACATCGCGGCACGTTTTCAGTCGGCCACGCGAAAGTTGGATACGCCGGGACCGCAAATTGCCCGCTCCGGTTCGAATAGAATCTCGATAAAAGATAGTAGGAGAGAGAGAGAGAGTGGAGGGAACCGAACGTATACGCGATGGGATCGTACACAATCCCGGGGCTCATTAGTGGCCGGGCGATATGCACCGAAACTATCGAAAAAATTCGCGGGGTATGCGCACGCGAAAGTGCATCGCGCACTATCTGATTCACTCGTTCCTCGCTCGGCCGATCGCGTTTTAACTCGTTTAGTTCACTATTAATAATAGACCGCTGACTCTCGCGTAAAACGCGAATCGACTGGCCCGCCGAGAAATCGTATTCGACTCATTATCGCGAGAGACGCTCGTGTTTTACGCTTCGTAAATTAAACGTGAAACTCGTTCGACGCGGCGAGAACGCGATTTTATTTAATAATAACATGGACGTCGAGGAATTACAATTGTCGATTTATTATTCGATCCTCTGAATGAAAATTAGATTCATGGACGGATTTAACACCGGCAAAGGGCATATTGTGAGTGGCTTAATGAACCCTCTCCCCGGTGAATCGTTGTCAAATTCGGTAGCCGCGTCTAAACCCGGTGTCTCGGGGGGATCGGTGTAATTGTTCTAACCTCGGCAAGGGGCTCTCGATCGTACGGTGGAAGTTGTCGTCTGTAACGAAGCCGAAGCCGCGGTTCCGTAGGAGGTCCTCGTTAGAAGCGTTCTGGAAGCGGGGGTCGTTCGCTTTACATATTCATGTCGTACCGAATCCCTCCTCGGTACGACGCGAATTTCGCAGCCGCTCCGCCGCCGGACGCTCGCGAACTCGGCACCCGTCTGCTCTCGAAGACCGAAAGACGCCGGGGCCATATCGTTGTGACCCGCGGACCGTCAAACCGTAAACTTCAGATCCCTGGAGGGATTCCGAGTTGGAACGTATATTCGATTCGGTCGAGTCCGCTCGGCCCGTTTGGCCCGTTCGGGATTAATTATGCACCGAGATAACCGTGTTACACTTAGCCAAATCACTTTTCCCCCGTCTTTGCCAACAGAGAATAATAATTATGCGACCCTTGCCCGTCCCCCGCCTTCTCTACTCGATTCGCCTCTTCCGCGTCAATTAATTATCGAACGCCGATTTCGAGTAGCCACCCCGTTTCAATCGAGAATTTGGTCAACGATCGTGAAATGAACATGCCGACATTCGTTTCCATTTACTTATTAATCGTTGATCGTTTGGTCGAGGATCGCGAAACGAAGATGTCGAGATTCAATTCATTCGTTGATCAGCCGTTTTTACGACGATTCGCTGCATCTCTGGGTCCGTGTTCGGCGATTTACACCCGAGCCGGGCAAGATCGTCGTTTCGGGCATTAGAACGGGCGAACGCGCCGCCGCCTCGCATTGTTCTCTGATCAATAGCGACCAGGCATCGGACCATTTTTCACCGAAATATTATGTCTTCCGTACCGATGACTAGTAAGTCCTGCGTTCTCTCTTTTTCGCGCGATTCGACTCGGTCCGGTTCTCGGGCAACGTTCCAAACCACTGAACGACGCCCACTCGCACGCCGATGCCGCAGAAAAACGCGTTCATTCACGTTTCGACGACGACCTTTCGACGTACACACCCGACCGCTTTTCGCTCGCCGCGTACGAGCGATCCCTCGACGAACCATTTTAACGGTCGAATCTTCGATTTTCTTTACGAGTACGTCGATCGATTATTTAACGATTTGCGTCTGATCGCATAGGTGACCAAATACTAGATGGAAAAAGGCGACGAGTTTCGGGCGGGCGATCGCGGCTGACCGAGCGCGCGTACGTACCACTGATTCCCGGGCTAGTGATACAAACCGACATAAATCAGCCGCGAAAGTAGCGGGACCGCGTCGCGCGACTAATTCATAGAATTTCAGACAGCCGGTCACACACACACGGATTTATAGGGCCGGAGGCGGGCGCGTGCTCGCATGTAAATACCGTGAGAGCCGCTGCGAAATAATTTATCGAACAACGAGGAGGAGCCGGGTGACGTTTCGCCCCGACGATCTCTATAAATCTCGCGTCCACGGGAGAGAGCATCGACTGGTGCACCCGCTGCCGCGTTCCACTTTCCCGCCCGAGCCCTTTCGTCAAACGCCTCGTCGTCGTCTCGTCGTCGCCTCGGTCACCGATCTTCCGAAACGGGCACTTCCGGCTTCTGAATTTCTAAAATCCGGTCGGACCTGTATTCCCGTCGATCTTATTTTACGCTCGAAAATTTCGTCACCGCGCTCGGACCGTTTCAGTTTTATTTAAAACGCGACGAGACGGTGACGAATGGGCGTTCGCCGCGACGACGACGGCGTAACTGTCTAGGCCGGGAGGCCTTGACGTAACAAGTTGCGGGACAAGTTCGCGGTGAAACTCGTCCCGGCGTTCACGCAAGAATCAAAGTCTGGGTCAATGTTGGCGGCGAGCGACCAGTTTCCTTCGGGTCTCGTGCCATGTAACGTCGCGCCGGTGGCTCGCGTGCCGCCGCGCTGGGTTCCGTTGCGTTCCATTTGATTTATCGTGGAAAACGTGGCCGCGCGGCTTGTAATTAGCTTGCGGTTTCTTGGTCGGTTAATTGCCGCCGGTAGAGACCGGTGATTGATTCGTACCGGGTGAACACGTGATTCCGTAGGGAAATGGGACGTGAATGGGGATTCACGCAGTCGTTTTAACGTCCGTCCATTACGCTCCTCGCGACGCGGCGGCGTCTCGTCTCGTTTAATTCGTATCGTTGACAATCGAGACGCATTAGCGACCGTCGCCTACAACTAGAACATTACTTTTGTCACATGTGAATTAATTAATTATATTATAGAAATTCTCATAAGTCTTTCTTCTGTTTCAGGTCGTCGGTGCTTCTTATACTCGTCATAGGACTGTGTCTCCGCGAGTCTTTCGCGAAACACGTGAGTATAGAGCACCGTGTGCCGGTTCATACTGTTTTAACGACGAGACTAAACACCGAATTGCTCTTGCTTTCATTGGGCAGTCGCCACGCGATGGCTCGAGTTTCCCAGCCGTACCGAATCGAACCTAAACGAATGCAATTTAAATCGCGGAAATCTGTGTCATAAAATTTTTACTCGACGCGCGTAATAGGTAAACAGAGGAAGTCGAGCATTAAAACGCCGTCGAGAGGCGTGCGTGATGCGCCAGTCGATGAAATATAACATTCATCGCTTTTTCAAATTGAATAAATCACGCTCCGAGCCCAGTTGTCACCCAATTATTTATATCGTAACTTTAAACAATATCGTATATCGTAACTTTAAGTAATATTGTAATTGTAACTTTAATTAATATTGTAATTGTAACTTAAGAACTATTGTAATTGTAATTTAAGTAAATGTGTACAAATAAATAAAATCGCCTAGAACACTTCTGAGACGAAGAAGCGACGACACGACGGTGAACCGTACAACCGTGACGCGAACATTCAAAACTGCGAACCAAAGTGTCTACGATGAAAGAGTCTCGGGGGTCGATGGAAGAGAGAAAAAACAAGGGGCACGATATGGTCTTGTTCCCAACGTAGTTACCCGCAGCTCGCATTCGTCTTGCACCGGGGAACGACTCACCGTAGGAATAACTCAGGATCGTGTTACCCCTTTGGCCCTTTTGTGAGACGCGACGCTTTGAACCCCGTTCCTTTAACGATGTTCTTCTTACCTCGATCCTCCCGGCTGGTGGCTCCGCGGTTTTTGCCGCCAGGAATTCACGATTGATTTATTTCCGAGGATACTTTATGCGAAATCTGTACGTTTACCGCGCGTACAGAAACGTATGGAAACGGCCGATCAGAGCCGTAATAAATTATCTATGCAGCTCTTTTTAAATCTACGACAGTTCGTTCTCGAGTCAAATATATTTGTGTCGGTATACGTCCGCGTCGATTATTTTAACCCGTTGTGCCGTAATTAGATTTTTCACTTGTTCTCTCTTAGAGGTGGATTCACGATGCATCGAATAATATTAAATGAATCGTTTAAGTAATCAGTGCACGAGACTATAATAGCGTAGGAAGCCACAATATAGTATAGCGTGCGCATCGATTGCCTATAGATAGGCAAGTGTTCCATTTCTACTTGGAAAGAATATCCGGAAATCCGGTAACAGGACGGCCAGCATCGGGGTAAAACGCGTCTATTTTCCGATTCCGAAATCGTATCCGACTCGGCGGGTGTCACGAGCTCGTCACGCGTGCCGACGTCGGTAACCGACGCGACGGGAAATTACGTTTATAAATCGGTGCGCGAAAAAAGCTCGGTACGTCTCGGCCACGCGGCAAACGAGATTATCAAACGCTCGGTCCGACTTCGTCGCCGTTTTTATCGCGAACGTCGTCGTCCCTCGTCTCGCCGTTCATCGGTAGTCGTCGGTGCCCGATGCACTCGAATTTTCTTCTCCCGTCAAAGAATTCCTTACCGTTGATTAAACTCTCTTTAGAAGTTAATTTTGGCCGGATAATTCTGTTTCCACTGTTGAAACGCGACGAAGAACGCGACCCATCGAACGACCCATAAAACCTCTTCGCGTCCGTTTTACGAGTCAAATGCTGTGAAAGCGTATGAGGGATCGGAACTCGTAAAAGGAGTTCAATTACTTCGTTCCTAATCCACCGTGGCCGATAGCTGCCAGCTCCTCAACAGTTTTTGCCGTTCAGAGGTCACGGCTTATTTTTCCTCTGCCATTTTCGTCGTGCGCCCGTTCCACGCCATTCTCACGCTTTTTTACATATCTGAAATCTTTCGCGGTCCTTCGTCTCTCGTCATCTTTGACTCTCTCTTTTTTCGTTGGTCATTGGTCGTTTCAATTAAACTCTCGATCGTACGAAACGTTCGCGTTCGCGATTGCGATGCAATAAATATTTGGCACGAGCGATTCGTATTTCTCTGTTTGCGAAACTCTCGAGCGTGTAATTACGCCGTATAGAGGAGAAAATTCGGTTTTGAATTTATTGTGGAAGGCCGGAGAAAATGTAGGACTCGAAAAGGTGAAGTATGTCCGTTCTTCACGTTGCTTTCAAACCGAGCATGAAAGAGAAAGTACGTAAGATACGAGATACGAGATACGCCGGATTCGCCGGAACGCGAGTTTAATATTTTTCGAGGGCACGGCAGCGGGTCGCGGGTTTTCACGAAATAATTTATCGTGACGCGACGACAGAATCCTAATTCGGTTAATTCATTGACGAACGACAGAGGAGATCGCTCGCTCGGGAGATTAACGAGGAACAAAAGCGGGGGGCCGTCGATCTTCTTAATAGTTATCGCGAATCTACGGTTTCGCGAATGAAACGGACGCGAGTCAATGCATTTAAACTGTTCGTTTTTGCCGTCGACTCGGCACCGGCTTCCCGTAGCACAAATTCATGGAGTGCATGATTAATGATCCGGTTCTTGCCGGTAGAAGTTACAGCGGCATTGTCGAGACCTTGCCACGGGGTAAGAAACATGAATCCTTGTTTGACCACCGTTGCAGTTATCAGACCGCAGCTACAAAATTACGTTTCGCGTTGCTCAGACCTCGAGGATGCCCGAGAGAAAACTCGTTCTCCGCGCGAATTCGTTCGGACTCCGATTTTAACGCGAGACTTTGCATTTTTCGGCAACTGCGAACAGAACGAGGTGCGAACGGGACGGGCAACACGAGGTGGAGGCGGCGGCTCGCTGTCATCGAGATTATGTTAATCTGGACGCGCGCGGTGTCGAGGCCGAGAGTCATTCGATCGGTCGCAGAAAGCCTCTTCCCGCAGGTAGGATCGGATCGATGCCCCCGGGGATATTGGATTATGTTTCACTGTTAACAGGTTACGTTTCGTATCTCGCTGCGGCAGACGTTCGTCGAACCGGAGCGAATGCCACGGTTAATCGACTACGGAATCGATCATGGAAGGAAACGGGCGCGATCGGCGGCCTCGATCCCTCCCCGCCCCGGTCCAAGTCTTCTCCGTTCTAACGATAAAACGCTCCGCTCGCTCGGTCCGTTTCCAAACCGTTCGAATCCCCGATAACGCTTCTCGATTTTCTTTTGCAAACGGAACGCACGCAAAGACGATAAACATTTGTCGATCTGCACCTCTGCGTCGAACGTTTACTTCCATGAAGCATTAAACGGTGATTGCGTCGGCCGGTCGAACGGTTAACGCTTGAAATAGCGACAATCGCCGTGAAATTACACGTTTCCGATTCTTCAAGATTCGAACGAGCGTGCGACGAGAGAAAGAGAGAGAATGTGTGTCTGGAAACTCATTAAAACCGCAGAAGCAATCGCAGGCTTCGACGGTGGTTCGTAGCGCACCGTTCCGCGGTAGCGAGGCGTCGGCCCGCAGAGGTGCGGACGTTGCACTTCGACGACGTGTAACCACCTCGTATTAGCATAAATTAGTCGGCTCGCGCCGTTCACGGCGTCGTAAACGTTCGAGACGTCGAGGGCCCGAGGCCTCGAGGTTTGACGGGTGACAGTCGAACAGAATTCTGTCTGGTCGTGGCCCTCTCGCGATTATTCCGTCCCGTCAACGATTCTAATCGCAGCGAAAGCCTGTCTCGTTAAATTACACGATTCCGTGCTAATCGATCTCGAGATTCTTCCTAATTCAATGTCGTCGTCATCGACGATTCCTTTGAGTCGCGTGTCTAATAAATTCGAATGAAACTGTTTATGATTCGACGCGGAACTAAAGTGACGGCAACAATAACGACGGCGGGAAACTGGGTTAAGTCTGTCGTTGGGGCGATTAAACCGAAAAGGGTGCAGGTTCAATTGAGCCGACAGAGAAGAGCCGCGTTCCATTCGCGTGAACGCAGCCTCGCGATTCGTCGGTTCAGCGCCTGACGGTCTGCCACGGAAATAAGTCGATCGTCTCGCGCGTGCGACGACGTAAACCCGTCCGTTACGCCAACTGCCTTCTGTACGTCTCCTACGTCCTCGTTCACAAGTTCTCTCAGACGGCATCAATTCGAGACGATCAAACTTCAGATCTCTCGTAGAAGCTTTATTTCGACTACTCTCGGTACAATAAAAAATGTGATGAGTCACGGAAGTGGAATCCGCGTCGCGGATCAGCTTTTTAATTATGTATGTTGTAACGAGAACGACGAGCGTGGCCGTCGATTAGTCACCGTTTAAGACGTCCGTAATTGCTCGATTTATCCCGGGCCGGATCGTCGTGAGAAGACCCAGTTTTCGCGGCCAGCCGTATTTCTTTCGGACGTACGTTCCGTTTATAGCCGCGGTCGCGGTATTTAAAGAGAACCGCGCGTGAGTCATTCATAATATTCGAGACAGCTGCCGGAGGAATTTCGCCGCGGATTGAACGAGTCAAACCGTGAATCGGGTCTTCTGCGTTTCCTCGTTCTGAATCATCTCGCAGATCGCGATTCGACCGCGAGACTTTGACTTCTCCTCGAGCAGAAAGGCGAGATTCGCGTAATTACGGCGGATCCTTCCCTTCCTGTTTTAATTCGTTTTTCACGCAAAGCGCAAGAGCGTCTATAGGTTTTGTAGTCACCCACGTCGCCGACGCGTCGTCATTATTGTCGTCGTCGTCGTCGCCGCGTTTAACGCGACGAGCACAGATGCTCGGTCGAGGAAGCGAAAGCTCACCGCGGAAATGCCATGTGCCGTCCCACGGCTGGCAAAAATCCCCGCTCGCAGCTGTACGAAACTTATTTACGGTCTGCCGAACCGTAATCTCTTATTTTTCGTCGACTCCTACGACGCTCCTTTGAAGCTAGATAGATACCCCGCGGCCGACGCGACGCACTTTCTAATTGCATGAGACCGCGGAGAGACGCTCCCATGGAATTAAATTCCTCCGAGGAAAGTCTCTCCGCACTTTTCTTCCGTCGCGCCGACAACAGTCTAAAAATGTTCGCTCGCGGATCATAGTTTTTGACGTGCAACGATTTCTTTGCGCTCCGCCCGGAAATTGCCGAGGGAACAAAATGAAAATGGTATTTTAATAAAGATTGAAGCAGACGCCGCGCCCCGCCGTCTTTTTGTCGTCTGTCGACGTCTGAGCGAGGTGAGATTTTTCGATTCTCTTTAAACATCGAATTCAATTTCTCAGATCTCTATCATATTCTCTGTAATGAATTCTTGACAAGTAGAAACAGTTCTTCTCGCGATCGAACGAATTCCGTGGAACCGTGTGTAATCAATGTGAACGCGATAAATCTGTCTTCCGGTTAAATACCGTGCACTCGTGTTGTCCACCCTCTTCTCCGTGCGAGCCACGAGGCTCGCGTAGTCGTTGACCCGCAGGTGAACTCTCAATTGGCCGGCAACCGTTCTCTGAATCAAACAATTTCGTGGCAATTATCCACTGACACGGTAACGTTCGATTTCCCGATCTAACGATCGGTTAGAGAATCGTTCGCTCCTCTGTTCCGTGCATTTTTCATTGGATCGAACGCCCGAGGGGTCGTACTCGCGACGACAAATAATAAACGAGATCTGTTGCGTCGAGGAACGACGGGGGAGATTTAATAAGCCCGGTGAAAGATCAACGAGCCCCGTTCGCCCGTCGCGGCTTCATTGACCGGAGACACGCCTCCATTCGGGAAAGTTCGCGAATTTCGCCGCGGGTGAAGTTCAGCCGGTGGGACAAGTTTCGAGGAACTCGTATCGCGGAAGCGTAGACCGGCGCCAGTCGTAGCAGGAAACTCGCTTCCTCTCGCGACGAGCCGAGGACGATTTTCCAGAATTCTGATCGTCGATCGGTCGGGACGGTGAGCCGGGGCCGATCTCGGCGTTCGGGGAGGATCGAGAGGGAATAAAAAGTGGCGATAATTCCGTTGGAAGGGCGGCGGTATGCGCTTTACAGCCGGCCGATGCAAACCGAGTTTGGATCGTCGCCAAGGAACGGGGGAAAACGTTTTAAAGGCGAGGGAAGAACGATAAACGGTAAGGAGTGCGCGGGAGACCTTCCAAGATCGCGCGATTGTCGCCCCATTTGCTTCGATATTAATCTCTCGTTTCTGGGTCAACCGAGCATGGGGTACGTTCACCCGCCGCGATATTTCCTCCCGGTTTCTGTCTTTGAAAGAGGAGAATGAACTGCGAGCACCACCGGCGTCCGTTCTAATTGTACCAACGAAAATAATCACGCGCGAAACGAGCCGGTCGTCGTCGCAGTCGTCGTGGCCTTAATTGAAATTTAAATCGTCGTGTCGGTCGCCGCGGCGAGTGAGAAACAACCTCGTCAAATATAAAAACGCATTAAGGACAATTTTTCGTGTGTACAATTTTATCGTCGAACGAAGCGCGATATTTCGAGAGTCCGAATTTATTAATGCGCTCCGCACTCCGTCTCGTTCGCGGTACAGATTACTTTCCAGATATCTGTATACGGTATAAATTACTTCCTCTTAATACCAGCTATTCCCCATAGAGCCGAACGGCTGTTGAACACGATTCTATCCCATAAACCCGTCGAGCGTACACTCTCGATAACGTAGTTCACGTTTCACCCCTGTCGCGGCTACGCTCGTTCATCACCGCTAAAAGCCTATGCCTTATCGAAGCCGGCCGATAAGAGGATCACGCCTACGCTCCCCGCGAAGGTACAGGTGAGCCACAGGTGAACGGTGACGCGAAACATATCCCCCCGCCCTCCCGTTCCCACGCTCATTTTTTCGTTGACCCCGCGAGCCAACGAACGGTTTCGCAGCCTTGCATCGTCTGCGATCGTCTGTTGCAGCATCACGTGAAGCTGAGACACGAGAGACACCGCAGACAGCATGGGGAGGGCTACTCACCCGGCAGCTCCGTGCCGGACTCGGACGAGCCCGAGAGGGGCACTTGGGGCCCGTGGTCGTCGCCCAGTTCCTGTTCCAGGTCCTGCGGCGGTGGCGTCGCCCATCAGTCCAGGCACTGCCTCGACGTAGAGTAAGTAATTAATTATTTTAAACGATTTTACGATCCGATCGTTACCGGCCCGAAATTGCCTTTCCTCTCCGTCGATTTTTATTCAAACGTTTTACGGACGCCCGTCTCGATTAAATCGTATAATTAAACGGCGTCAAATGAACGCGCAGAACAGTTCTATGGTGAGTATTAAAGAGCTCTCTCTCTCCGCTCGGAGAGTCGCCGGGTCGACGTTAATTACGCGGTAAATAGAAAAGCGGTGCGCGAAAATTTGAGGAAACCGGCCGGCCGCGTTCGGTAATGGAAAATTAATTTTTTTTTTTGCCTCGGCGTTTCTCGCGAAGATGGTTCCCAAATTCAATCCCGTGGCTCGGGCCTCGGGGACCTTTCTCGTCGGGATTTTTCTCGCGCCGCGCGAGAGAAATCGCGATAAATCCTTCTTACTTGGCTAGCTGAAAGAGCGGACCGGCGGCCGAGATTAATCACGACCGCTTCCGGTACCCGGACACCTTATCTCCACGAATTTCCCCGCCAAAAGGACGAACCGGGGAAACTTGGTCACGAATTTGTTATATAAATTGCAGTTGTAGCACCGGGGACGGCGAAACCCTGTTTCGACAATTTTTAGATTGGACAACGCGACGAGATGGAGATCTTTAAAACAATTCACAAACTGCTGGTTTTAAGTTTGTATTAAACGTTCAACGGGGAACACGTTTTACGGATCTTTTATTTCCTCGTTGTGTGTGACGTCCTCGTTTGTTTCATATATATATTGTTACATTAGAAAGGAGAGACTTTCGAGGAATTACAATTCGGAAAAATAGGTTTCCGTTGATGAAAGTTTGGGAACTCTCTCGAGAAGATTTCTTGCGTAAACAGAACGCGAAAAATCGAAAGCGAAATCAATAATGACGCGTATCCCGATCGAGAAAGCGGGCTAATCGCTAGGATTAATCGTTTTGATCGTAGATCGCGTCTCGGGTCAGGCTCGTTCGCGTCGATTCGTGGTTTCTTTCGATTTGAGACAGCCGTTTCGAAATGAAATGCTCAGACGCGCGTTCGGATTAATTTCAGAGAGAACGATAAACCGATTTATCGTTAGGCATCGATCGAAATTTCCGTGAGGAAAGCCGCGGCACGATTCTATTTTGCGTTTTAGGCTCGGGATTTTTAGCAAGATTATTTAGAGAGCGACCGAGCGAACGGAATTTTTGCTTGGCCGTCGAGCCTCGGAGGAGGAGGAGGGTTCTACGGGGCGAGAAAAAATCGGTCGCCCCACTTTTCCTTCGAGTTTCCTCGAAAGAAGCTCGTTAACCAACCGCCGCGTGATATTTAACGGAGTGTGAATTTCCGATTAGGGATACGAGGCTCGCGTTCCCACCAAAGCGATCGCTAAATTTCTGTTTAAAATCGAGGAACAGTTTGATATTGGAAAATACATTCTGGACCGTGTAAACGACGTGCAGCTCGAGACAATGATTCCTAGCAGCGTTCATTTTCCCTAACAGGAGAAAATGAAAAGAAATAAGAAGTCTGTGGCTTGCTCTTTGAAAATGTTTCGTGCACAAGTCGTAGCTGTAGTTGTCGCATCTCTAAACCGACGCGTCGAATTAATTTGTGGACAATATGCTAATGTCATTGACGCACGATCACCGTGCCGACGTTTTATTGTTACAGTGAAAACGGATACAACAGGTGCACTGGTGCATCGAGACGATTCTTCTCTTGCAACATCCAGGTGAGTTTTGTTATCGAAGTAGCGATACAATATATTGAATATTCATGCGGTACCGACTCCCAACGAGACGACGCGATATCGGATTTATGTTAATATCCAATTAAATTTAATTACACGGCGTCTACAATGTTCGGTTCGTCACGATCATCGCAACGACGCGTCCGTCCGATTAGAACAATCGAGTACTGTATACCACAAATATTTATAATCGACCCAAAGCGGTTAGTCAAACTTGTACTGTACGCGATTAAAAATTTCGTAGACAGAAATAAATGACGCGTCCCGGCGTTTTAATCGAATATTTAATCGGGTTGTTGTTTCCAGCGCGGGTATCACGAGTCTCACAACCTTTTGAACGTGTCGGTCAATTTCTCGCGGATCGGCTCGACGCTCTTTAACGAAATGATTTATACGATTATTTAATTCAGTTCGTTAAATGTCAGCCGCGGTCTGATCGAACTCTGAACCCCGCGACGCTCGCTCGTGCGTACTCGATCTCTTCGTCGTTCGAAATCACACGTCATCGTTTCTAGACCTCGACGCTCCCACGTGTACGTCGTCGTCTCGACACAGCTTCGTGTACCATTAAATCGGCGAGCGCGTCCTCGATATTATTTCTCTATTATCGATTCCGATTAANGATCACCGTGCCGACGTTTTATTGTTACAGTGAAAACGGATACAACAGGTGCACTGGTGCATCGAGACGATTCTTCTCTTGCAACATCCAGGTGAGTTTTGTTATCGAAGTAGCGATACAATATATTGAATATTCATGCGGTACCGACTCCCAACGAGACGACGCGATATCGGATTTATGTTAATATCCAATTAAATTTAATTACACGGCGTCTACAATGTTCGGTTCGTCACGATCATCGCAACGACGCGTCCGTCCGATTAGAACAATCGAGTACTGTATACCACAAATATTTATAATCGACCAAAAGCAGTTAGTCAAACTTGTACTGTACGCGATTAAAAATTTCGTAGACAGAAATAAATGACGCGTCCCGGCGTTTTAATCGAATATTTAATCGGGTTGTTGGTTCCAGCGCGGGTATCACGAGTCTCACAACCTTTTGAACGTGTCGGTCAATTTCTCGCGGATCGGCTCGACGCTCTTTAACGAAATGATTTATACGATTATTTAATTCAGTTCGTTAAATGTCAGCCGCGGTCTGATCGAACTCTGAACCCCGCGACGCTCGCTCGTGCGTACTCGATCTCTTCGTCGTTCGAAATCACACGTCATCGTTTCTAGACCTCGACGCTCCCACGTGTACGTCGTCGTCTCGACACAGCTTCGTGTACCATTAAATCGGCGAGCGCGTCCTCGATATTATTTCTCTATTATCGATTCCGATTAAAATTCTGATCGGTACGCGCTCGTTTCTCGTTTCACTGTACGAGAAAGAATCGGCAAGGGAAACGCGTTGGCTAAATTCAATGCGTCGAACCGACGCGGCGAACTTTGAAAAATCATACGAGCGGTTTCCCTCGGTGTAAAAAATTAATTTGTCCGTGTGCCACGGGATTTCCTCTGGTGGTCCCGGTTCGATAATTGAATCTGTACGTCGCATCAATTTTCAGTTGAAACGCGTGGCCATACCCCAATCGAACCACCGCGCCGCCGCGCCGTTCCCCCACGGCCTTAATTTAATTTCCTCGAGTCACGAACCCTCGTTTCGGCCCACGAAGACACAGAAAACTACTTCCACGACGAGGAACCGAAGCCCTCGACCCTCGAAATATACTCCTCGCGGTCACGTAGCCGCCGTAAAACTCCCGCAGAATCTCTATTTACCACTTACCGAATCGAACGTCGGTTCGCAATTATTACTTTCGAGTACGACTTTATACAGTTATCCCCGACTTGGATTCATAAATCGCGGCACCACCTGCGATCAATTACCTCGTAGCGAGCGCGTTGAGCCCGAGCGTTCTTCAAACGATAATTGCGGCCTCGTAGAAAGCCCGTGATCGCGAGCGGCGGATCATCGGAGGCTCTTCCGAGCCCGAAACGCGGACCGGCGAATTCGCGGGGATCGCCACCGGCCGTAAATCAGGGTAGGGGTCCCGCGGACCCCTGGCATCGTTTCGGGATAGCGGGTTCCGCGCTCGAGATTCTTTTTCTTTTGCGGTCAACCGAGCAATCCCGTTGGCCCCCAGTCCTCGCGTCCCCGTAAGAAATCTCCCGTCATAAATTCTGGCCCGCGCGTATCCCCGAGCGTGCAGTTCCATCGGGACGTTCTCCGGCCCTTTTTCGCTCGTCGCCCGATTTATGTCCGAGTCTCGTGCTCGACCCTCCTCGCATCTAATTTCTCCGTTCGTCCGTCCGCGATGGGACGATCCCGGATCGAGTCTACGAAGGGTGCGACTCCGGACGGGGTCGTCGAAATGGTGTTTGCTCGTTTGAACGCCGGATCGACGAGGGCAGATATTACCCCGGTGGTTCGGGGTCGATTCCGAGCCGGGTCTCCGGCACGCACTTCGTCGTGGCTCTGGATTCCTCGATCCTCGTAATTGCTTCGATCGGCACGCGTAGGGATCGCGTTGTTTATCGTCGCGAATATTTACGCGTTTGTACGCGTTCTAAATACGTTCGTCGACGTTCTACGACCAGGAATTAGATAGAGAAGTATGGCCGATGAATCTAGCGCCTGATCTCCGGAGGTCGAAACGTGTCACGACGAATCGCCTTTCTAATCTAAATCCAATTTCGTTCAGAAACACGATCATTGGTTCCGCACGTTCGTTTTCGAGCCCTCCGTTCCATTAGGTGCCGTGACCGGACACATTTTCCAATCTCCGTCGATGGCCGTCGTGCACGCGCATTTCCTTCAGGGGCCACGATAGGAGTCCCGCGGGAAAACGCGTGCCCAGGGTAAACGTGCGGTTACGCGGCCGGAGAAAAAATGTAGGGTAGAAAAGGCACTCGTGACCGCGACCACTTACCTCCGCCCCGGGCTTTCGAGTTCTATTTCAGCGATCCCCTTTCACGTCAAAATTCATTTCTATCTATTCGAGAAGATTTGTTTGAGTCGATATCTCGTCATACTAATTGCTGTTCATCGCCGCGGAACGGTTCGCGGTTCAGAGCCGAAAGCTTTGCGACGGCACTGGCGAAATTCGCGTGAACGAGTGCACGAGAACTCTGAAAAACGAATTTGACCATGTTAATAACGAGCGCGTGCGTCGATTCTGTCGATCAGGAATGTCCGGGAGAGCCGAAGGACTTTCGAGCGGAGCAGTGCGCCGAATTCAACAGCGTGCCGTTCGAGGGGATCTACTATGAGTGAGTATCGAAAAATGGTTACCAGCGACGCGTTCTAGCGAAACGCGAAATTTAATGGCCCGAAATCCGCGCTCGAGGCCAGAGTTGTCGGGAAAAAGGCCCTACCGAGCCGATTCCTGCTGGAAGGCGACGGTAGGCCCCTTCAACGGTTTCGGTAAAAGCTCGTTACCTCTGCTCGCCGTCGTATAATTCATCGAAACGTCGAAGACAACACATTTTTCCTGTTCGCGAGAATCTGTTGATCCGCGTCGGCTATAAATCCAAAGTTCGGTCGTCGCGTTCAATTTCGAAGGCAGGCTCTGCCCACGGGGAGCTGCATACTCTCGTTCCATAGTTAGCGTCGCGCAAACTCGCGCTTTTGTCATAAACTCGTTCGGTATTAATTTTAGAACGGTCTACATCGCAAGCCATAAAGACGGGCGTACACAGTATAATAATAAAAAATTGAAGGTGAACTTTTGGTACCGAATTAAAAAAGTTATTGTCGGTTCATATTCTATTTCGAGCGATGGTTCCCCGAATAGAACCTATTACTGTTCAGGGATGTCGGTAGGTATTATTCCGATCGAGGATCGATATTCTTTTACGAGGCGTCACGTCTCTGCGAATTTGTCGCATCGAGGAGATCGACGAGGATCTCGGTGAGTTGGAGACCGGCGAGACTAATCGCGTGAAATGGTTCGCAGTTGGATACCGTACACCGGCGGCCCGAACAAGTGCGAATTGAATTGCAGACCGCGAGGCGAGCACTTCTTCTACAGGCACAGACAGACGGTGACGGACGGGACGTTGTGCGAGGCCGAGAAAAACGACGTCTGCGTCGGCGGCAAGTGCATGGTGAGTCTCCGCGATTCACCGGATTCGCGCGTTCCATTCATTAATCGTCGATCCGATTTCACCCGGGAAACAAAAATCGTTCTCGATCGTAGCACGTCGGCTGCGACATGATGCTGGGAAGCGACGTGAAGGAGGACTCTTGCAGAGAGTGCGGCGGCGACGGGTCCAACTGCAACACCGTTTCCGGCTTCTTCGACACCGACGACCTCCAAGCCGGTATTTAATTAATCAGAGAGAGAGAGTCGTAAGGAAATTACTGCAGCTGATTTAACGCGCGATTTAATAACGATTTTGTACAGGATACGTCGACATTTTGTTGATACCTCAAGGAGCGACGAACATCGCCGTGAAGGAGATCGACCCTTCGAACAATTATCTGGGTGAGTCGGCAAACGATCGAAATACATTTTTATTTGTACAAATACGATCTGCCGTTGGAGTTGTATTATTAAGACGAGCAAGTATTTCGCCGTCGATGGTTTAACGGGTTTTATATCGGCAGCCATTAGAAACACTTCGGGCCACTATTACCTAAATGGAAACTGGAGGATAGATTTTCCGCGGAGCCTGAAATTCGCCGGCACCATATTCCATTATTCGCGAGATCCGCAGGGTTTCTCGGCACCCGATATCATTACCGCCTTGGGACCGACGAGCGAGCCAATTTACGTGGTGGTAAGTGGCCCCCGTCGCTCTTAAATAGCAAATTACAACACCCGCGATCGAGCTCTCTAAGGTAAAATAACCAAAACGACTAAACGGAACGGTGTCCCTTTTAAGTCTCTAAAATAATTTCATCGTTCATTACGTGTGCACTTCGACGTCTGAATCGTTGAAATCGAACACGCGATCGAATCGCGACGAATAATTTTTCTACGGAATTATCTTCCGACAGTTACTGTACCAAGATCACAACGTCGGGGTGCGGTACGAGTACAGCGTGCCGAAGAGGATCTCGTCGCAACCGACGGACAGCTACGCGTGGATCACCGACGAGTTTTCAGTCTGTAGCGCGACTTGCGGCGGAGGTAATATTTCGAAAACTGAATATCACCCAGGGTAACGTTTGCCGAACGGATAACCCGTCCGGATAAACGATATTGTCGGTTCTAAATTTGATAGCGCAATTTACCGGAGCCCGGAAGTACGCCCCCGCCGCGCGCCGCTTTCGCGTGCGCGCGTTCATTAATTAATGTGCTTTCCATTTACCCTGTGTGTACCCACCGCGGCGTACGTTCTGCAATTATTGACCGAAGATGAAAGTCGATCGTTTAACGCGTCGAACGGGCGTCTCCAAATCTGGAACCGAGTTCCCGAACTCCGAGACGATATAGGACAGTCGAGGCGCGTTTAGGCGCGCGCCGATGGCGAGACTTATTAATTAAGAACGTCAGAGGAAACTTTGATTCGTTTCTGTCTCGTTCTGTCTAAGGTTATCAGTCGAGGCGAGTGGCCTGCGTTCGAAGGAGAGACAGACAGCCGGTGGACGAGAGCCTGTGCGATCCGCAGATGGAACCGGCCGACACGGAGGCCTGTAACATGGAGCCCTGTCCGGCCGCGTGGGTGGAGGGCGAATGGGGACCCTGTAGCAAGCACTGCGGCGAAGGAGGCGTGCAGAACAGGGTGATCAAGTGCGCCCAGGTCATCTCCGGCGGGATCCCTACGGTGGTGGTCGACGATCAGTGTTTGGAGAAGCTGGGACCGAAGGGACCGACCACAAGGGAGTGCAACAAGGACGTCGACTGCCCCCAGTTCCACGTAGGCCCGTGGAAACCGGTACGAATCGTTCGCTCTTGTCGATCGATCTCTCCCTTCTCGCTTCTGATAAAACTAACGATCCGGCGAATGAAATTATACTTTAGAGAGTTATTGAGCCGTTCGTAATTCGCTACGTTTGACAGTGCGACCATCTCTGCGGTCCGGGCAAACAAGTGAGGAGAGTGACGTGTTACAAGAAAGTTGACGGTAAGATCGAAGTGTTGGAGGACGAGGCTTGCGAAGAGGAGGTCCCCGACCGTGAGAAACCTTGCAATTTGAGGCCCTGCGCCGGCCTCGACTGGCTCACGTCCGACTGGAGCGGCGTAAGTTACACGATTTCGCTAGAAAAATGTCATTGCCATGTATTTGCCATTAATCGGCGCTCGACGTGTCGTTGATCAGTGCGACGACAAATGCGGACTGTCGCAAGAGACCAGGGGCGCTCATTGCGCTACCCAGGACGGGACCGTTTATCCGGACGAGATGTGCGACGCCGCGAAGAAACCGAATTTGACGAGGAGCTGCGAGAGCACGAAAGAATGCGAGTCCATGTGGTTCGCCTCTCAGTGGAGCGACGTGAGTAGCGTCGCGATCTCGTATCATCGTTCGTTCGAGTCGCGCTCCTAACGCTTTTCGTTTCTTTGGCAGTGTTCGGCAAAGTGTGGCCCGGGCGTGCAAACGCGCAAAGTGTTTTGCGGCACGTTCGACGACGAAGAAGGGGTGAAGAAAGTATCGGACGATAAATGCGACGCGAGCAAGAAATTCAACGACACGAAGAACTGCACCGCGGAGGAGGAGTGCAAGGGAGAATGGTTCGCCGGTCCGTGGAGCAAGGTAACGTCCTTCTGCTGCTCGTCTATTCTAAGTTCGACCGGTCTCGCGCAAAGTCGATTAGTGAATCACGCGATTTCGCGGCGACTCCGGCGACGATTACCGACGTTAAATCGTTACATAACGCTGTGCGTCGACGAACAATGAAAATCTAAGACCGGGTATTGATTACCGTAGAAAACTCGTCGAGAAGAAATTTAATATCAGCTCCGGGTTCGAGACCGACGAGAGAGGCGTGCGCTTCAAATTTCTTGCATTAATCACGTTACCTCGGTGTTCCAGTGCTCGAAACCGTGCGGCGGCGGCATGATGCAGCGGAAGGTGATTTGCATGAAGGACAACGCGACGGCCCCGTCGAGCAACTGCGGCTCGAACATGATCATATTCTCCACGGAAAATTGTAACAACCAGCCGTGCGAGGAAGGTATACTGATCGCTTTTTAATTAACCCTTTCTCCGTCGAAATAAATTCGTCGTTTAATAACGTTCGGCGAGACCCCGTAGAAAATAATTTATTATTACCCGACGAGAACGACTAAATATTTGTTTGTTTATTAAAAGCGATCATTTCGTCGATGCGAGAAAAATTCGCTCTCGAGAGTTTCTCAATTATTTCAGAGATTTTATGTTGTATACCACGAGATGTGCAAAAAACTGATTTATTATACTTAATGCGAGACTCGTTTCTTTAGACGAGGTGATACCGATGCAGCCGGAAAAGATCAAAGATCTCGCCGAGGAGGACGAGGACGAAGAGTGCGAGGTGTACGAGGACGAGGACGAGGGATTCGTCAGCGTCTCTTCGAGCCTGGACTCTACCGTGAGTAAAGTCGAGCTACGATTTTTATTCGGGAATTATTCCTCGGACGAGTGAGCGATACGATTTACCGGACAGGACAAATCCGACGAAACCGACGCCGACGTCACGGAAGCGACTCCCCTGAGTTCTCCGGATACGAACGAGTCCAGTGCGAGCGACATGGACGACGTGATGCTCGGCGACGCCGGATACACGAGGGGCGACATATCGCCCGGTGAGACTGGAAGCGGCGAGGGAAGCGGAACGGACTTCACCGATTTCCTCACCGAGTTGGACACGACGCTCGAAGGCAGCGGAACCAGCGAGACCACGGAGGACACGACGGTGACGGGAATCACGGACACCGACGTCACGGAGGAGACCGTCGAAGGGTCCACCGAAGACATCACAGAGGAGACTCTGCCGTCGGGTGGTCAGTCATTCACTTCCGATCGCGATCGTTTAAAGTCGAGATATCCTAAATATTTTATGATCGCATTCTCGTTCGACACGTTTAGAAACGGAGACGACGGAGTCCGGTGCGACCGAGGAGACGACGACCGGCGAAACGTCCGAAACCGTGACTACGGAGTCTGGTGCGACCGAAGTAACGGAGTCCACGGAAACGGAAGCGACAGGGCCGACGGAGACCACGGAATCTGGTCCGACTTCAGAAACCGAGAGTACGGTCACCGAACAGACGGAAGTGACTTCCACGCAAGAATCTGGTAAGTCAAACTTGTACCAAGTATTCGATTTCTCTTCTTTAATTAAAACAACACGTGATGACGTTAAAAATTCCTTTATTAACTATGTAAAGTGTACATTTGTTTCGATACAGGAGCGACGGAATCGACAATCTCTCCAGAAACGACGGAGTCTGGCGCTACCGAAGAAACCACGGCGTCGGGACCCACGGAGACGACCGAATCGAGTGCGACGGAAACTATGGAGTCCGGTGAAACGACAGAGTCCGGAGCGACGACAGAGTCCGGCGAGACGACGGAGTCCGGCGAGACGACGGAGTCCGGTGCGACGACGGAGTCCGGTCCTACGACGGAGTCCGGGCCGACGGAAGTTACCGAATCGACCGAGTCTGGAGCAACTACCGAGTCCACAGAATCCGGTCCAACGGAGGCCACCGAGTCCGGCATGAGCACCGAGTCTGGCATGACGACTGAGTCCGGCATGACGACTGAGTCCGGCATGACGACCGAGTCGGGCGAAACTACTGAGTCCGGTGCTACCACCGAGTCCGGAGAGACCACGGAATCTGGCGAGACCACCGTTTCGGGAATGACCGAGTCGACCGTCTCTGGACTAACACCGTCGAGCACAGAAGAGACAGATCTCACTGAGACAACTCATAGTAAGTTCTTTCGATTAACGATCCATTTTGTGCTCGTTATTATAAAAGCGATGGCCTAAAAATACAAAATACAATGAATTTTCATAGAGAGTTATAGATATATTAAAATTTTCTATCGTAACTCGTGTGTTTCAGTATCCGAGATCTGGACGACGATCGGTCCCGAGACGACGCGTAAGCCTCGCGTGTGCAAAGTACCTAAGAAGAAGAAGACTTGCAAGACCGCTCCGTTCGGCTGCTGCTACGACGGAATCACGCAAGCGGAAGGACCGTTCGGTCAAGGATGTCCCACGCCCCAGACCTGCAACGACACCAAGTTCGGGTGCTGCCCCGACGGAGTCTCGCCGGCGACGGGACCGAAAAATCGAGGATGTCCCGATTCCCACTGCGAGGAAACCTTGTTCGGCTGTTGCCCCGACGGGATCACCGCCGCGGAAGGCAACGACTACGAGGGATGCAAGAAACCTTGCGGCGAGACGGAGTTCGGATGCTGTCCCGACAACGAAACTCCCGCCAGCGGAAAAGACAACATGGGATGCTGCAACGTTACGGAATTCGGCTGTTGTCCCGACGGAATCAAGCCTGCCTCTGGACCGGACGAGGAAGGATGCGAGGAAGAGACGTCTGTCAGCCCCGTCACCGAAGAGACGACCGTCGCGCAAGAAGATTGCGCCAATACTACCTACGGATGCTGTCCGGACGGCGTTTCCACCGCCACCGGCACCAACTTCGACGGCTGCGGAGTCATCAACAAAGAGAACTGCACTCTGTCTTACTTCGGATGCTGTCCCGACAGTCCTTCGCCGGGTTCGTCGAAATTCAATACAAAATACGACTCGTCCGATTTCATCATATTTTTCATATTTGACGTAACTAAATATCGACGAAACGTCGTTCACGATATGAAAAATTTCTAATCCACAGCTCTGGGACCCAACAACTACGGTTGCCACATGCCCTGCGAAAACACTACCTACGGCTGCTGCGGCGACGGCGTCACCCCTGCCCACGGTTCCAACGGAGAGGGTTGTTGCCTCTCGACGCCGTTCAAATGCTGTCCGGACAATATATTACCTGCCCGTGGTCCGAACTTCTACGGCTGCGGATGTCAGTATTCGAGGTTCGGCTGTTGCCCGGACAACACCACCGCCGCCCGTGGATCCAACAACGAGGGCTGCGGTTGCAATTACACTCCTCACGGTTGCTGCCCGAACCGGTTCACACCGGCCACTGGACCGAATTACGAAGGCTGTCCCTGCTATACTTATCAATTCGGATGCTGCCCCGACGGCGTCACCATCGCCAAAGGACCACACGGTCAAGGTGAGCGTCGAACACGGTGCACCGACGAACAAATTTATTCTACTTTCCAGGTAGAATTCTCTCGAACCTCTTAAAACGCGCTTTCTCGGCTAATTCCCAGGCTGCGGTTGCGAGAACACGGAATTCAAGTGCTGTTCCGACGGACGGACACCGGCGAAGGGTCCGAACTTTGCCGGGTGCACTTGCGACGCGTCTAAGTACGGTTGCTGTCCGGACGGAATCGAGGAGGCTCAGGGCGAGAGCTTCGAGGGTTGTCTCTCGGTGCCCTCGACGCCGGGAGCCGCTTGCGCGTTGGAAAGGGACAGGGGACCCTGCCGGGACTTCAAGGTCAAATGGTACTTCGACACGGAATACGGTGGCTGCTCGCGATTCTGGTACGGAGGCTGCGGCGGCAACGACAATCGATTCAAGACCCAGGAGGAGTGCAAAGAGGTCTGCGTGCAACCCAAAGGAAAGGGTAAGACCCGAGCCGACTCGATGAACATTTTTAGTTTCGATCCTTTCGTTTGTTAAATTTTTGTACGTTCTGTTTTTTGTACAGACGCTTGCTTCCTGCCGAAGATTTCGGGACCCTGCGAGGGGTACTTCCCCACTTGGTATTACGACACCGGCAGGAAACAATGCGGGCAATTCGTGTACGGAGGCTGCCTCGGCAACGCGAACAAGTTCAAGACCAGGGAAGAGTGCGAAGAGCTTTGCGTTACTCCCGACGATTTGGGTGAGTAGATCTCAATTAAGATTAATCGTAGTTGTACGAGTCTAATCGATTCGATTCGCGCGTCAAGATCCCTGCGAGCAACCGAAGGAGCCAGGTCCTTGCGAGGGCAACTTCTCCAGATGGTTCTTCAACGCGGAGTCGCAGGCCTGCGAGCAATTCCGATACGGCGGATGCAAAGGGACCGAAAACAATTTCCCTACCGAGATCGCCTGCCATCAGCGATGCTTGCAGCCCGGAAGGAGGCGAGGTAAGTTCGTCGATTTCGATCCCCTCAAATCGTTCGACGTCCGCACGTATGGAGCTCGATTCCTTCGCCTCTACCCATTCTAGACATTTTTATTCAGAGATGCATTTTACGGTGTTCCCCTACGGTTGTTCTTTGTTTTTATTTCTGAGTGCACCCTCCCCAGTCGATTTTTATTTAAAGTAGTCGAAACACGAACACACGCCGACGAATCAATACGATCGGAGGATTTGTAAAGCAATATAGAGTTTGGACGAGGAAGAACACGAGCCTCTCTTCACACGAATTTTTATTCTTGGAAAAATGTCGGAGCTCATTTAATTAAGAATTATTAGATGAATCTAACGGGCATCGTCGCACACGATATCGGCGAGCACTGTACGCCGTTGAAACGTGAACGGTGCCCACCGACAGTAATATCAGCAAATACGTATTTCCAGTAAAACTGAGGGACGCGTGCCGCCTGGAGAAAGATCCCGGCCCCTGTCGGGGCTCTCAGTTGCGCTGGTATTATGACGCCCGTCGTCAGACGTGTAGCCAATTTGTTTACGGCGGTTGTAAAGGCAACGCGAATAAATTCCGTACGCTCGCTGCCTGCGAGCAGCGCTGCCCCGTAAAAGGTACCCGAACAACCGAGAACTGAAAACGAAGAAACACGACTGTGGAAAAAAAAGACAGTCGAAAAGAGAGCAGGAAATCGTGAAACTTTAGCTTCTCCGCTTCGTGAATAACAGCGTCGCTCGCAATCGATAGAAACGAGTCGTTTCTCATTTCATGGCCGTTCGGACGTTATACTCCTCGAAATCCCATTGTTTCTTTCAAATTTCGATGATCGCAGTGTATTAAAAGAAATCGAATACGAGAACTTATGAGATCATGCGATAGAGAAACGATTCTGGATGTCGTTGGTGTTGGTTTATATCACTTGTTCTCATCCAGTTGACAGATCACGCTAACGGGCGCAGCACTCGTACGAAACGTGTTAATACACATTATTTCACGATAGTTCTCACAGGATGAATTCTGCAATTGTTCTTCACGCATTTTATCGGCACCGGTCGTAGTCTAAAAAGGAATCCCGTAGAACGGAAACGGCAGAAAATAACGCTTACACTATTAGAAATCCAGAGACACTCTTATAAGCGTTGTCGATCGTCTGCGATCTCTTCGTCGTTTCGCACTTGCCGCGATTAATAATTCTTTTTTTGTTTGCAATCGATCGAACGTCGAGGAGATCGCAAACGACAAAGAACTAATTTTGCATGACGTAATGAATTGATGCGATTAACAGATAGTTGCTTGCTGCCGCGAGCCGAGGGTAGCTGCGGCGAGAAGCGGTCTAGATGGTACTTTGATCAGTCGGAGAATCGATGCATGCCATTCTATTATACCGGTTGCGGTGGGAATAAAAATAATTTCGAATCTAGGGACGCATGCGAGTCCGATTGCCCGGCTGTAATTGGTAAGATTTTTTTTTTTATAACTCTCTCTCTGTTTCTCGCTATCCTTCAAACGCGATATACTTCCTTAGAAGAATAGTTGCTCAAGTTGATTAACGCTTTCTCTCGCACGAGATTTCACAACGATTTATTGTCGTCCCCCCTTTGTGCAATTGTCCTCGTCGTAGATCACGTCGAACGTGCACCTTCCGCGATGTCCAGTGATCATTTATTATAATTTTCATAAACTTTACATGTTGCTTTATTCGTTGACAAGAGAAACGAAAAGTCTCATAGGCTTCTATGTGTTACACGCATTTTAAAAGTATTTATTTGAAACGTGAATCTGATGACGCTTTTCGTTTCCTCGTCGAGTTTCCTGATCGTTGAAAACGAGGTCGCGCGTTAACATCGGTTTCGTTTGACGCAGAGCAAGACACCTGTCTCTTGCCCGCACTTTTGGGCGAGTGCCACAACTACACCCAACGATGGTACTACGATTCGTACGAACAGCAGTGCAGACAATTTTATTACGGCGGTTGCGGCGGTAACGAGAACAACTTCGTCACCGAACAGGATTGCCTCAACAGGTGTCAGACCGCCGTCACCACTCCCGCGCCGCCGGGCGTAGTCGAATTCAGACGTGGTAACTGTTCTCCACCTCGAGCGGTGTCCGAATAAATAATTTACAAAATTTGTTGACAACAAATTTAGCGAAGCATCGGTTCGAACGATAAAATGAATTTTCAGACCTCTGTTTCCTTCCGGACGAGCACGGCCCGTGCTCCGACGAACAAGTCAAATGGTTCTACGACAGCAGAGAGGGTGTCTGCAAGCAGTTCAGATACGGTGGCTGCCAGAGCAACGGGAACAACTTCAACAGTCGCGAAGAATGCGAGTATCGTTGCGGCGAGGTTCAAGGTGAGAAACACGTTTTATACCCTCTGGAAGGACGGCCGGTAAAATGTATTCGTCGTAAAATTTGTCGTAAATCCTCAGATCTGTGCACGCTGCCGAAGGTGATCGGTCCCTGTAACGGGTTTGTCAAACAATACTACTACGACTCGCGAACAGACTCCTGCCACGAGTTCGACTACAGCGGTTGCCAGGGCAACAGGAATCTCTTCCAGGACAGAGAGTCCTGCGAGAGGAGATGTCAGAAGCACGCGGTACCGACCCAACCTCAGAACGTGACGTTCACGACCCCGCGAACGGAGACCGCCTCGAAGAGTCCGATTTGTTACACGCCCGTGGACCCCGGATCGTGCAACGGCGACATCACCGCTTATTATTACGACGCCCACAGTCAATCGTGCCAGGCGTTCCTCTACGGCGGCTGCCAAGGAAACGCGAACCGATTCCAGACCGAGGAACAGTGCGAGAGGCTCTGCGGGAAGTTCCAGGGACAAGGTAGAACGATTTGTTACGATACGGAACGACGGTTCGGTAACAGATTTCGCGTACGAACGATCGACCGAGAATATTTTGTGTCGGTATCGGTAATTCGACGCGATTCGTTTTACAGACACGTGCAATCTACCAGTGGACCCCGGCGTTTGCAGAGGGTCCTTCCAGAAATATTACTACGATTCGGCGAGTCGGACTTGTCGCGAATTTTCATACGGCGGCTGCGAGGGCAACGCGAACCGATTTAGTTCGATGGCCGAGTGCGAATCGATTTGCATTTATCACGAGGAACCGGTGCCGCCCGGAAACGACACCGGCCGCACGAGCGTCTGTAAGTACCGTCGATCGATTCGTCGTAGAAATATTTAACGCTCGCAAAAAGAATGTGTATCGAAGTTTTATACGACGCGAACATCTTCCGCGAGAACGCGGTCGTACGAGAGAATAATGAGTTGGCACGGTTGTTCAGCGATTTGCAAAGAACCGGTCGACAGCGGGTCTTGCACTTCCGGTTTTACCAAGCGATTCTACTTCGACGAGGAACAGCAAACCTGTCGCGCGTTCATTTACACGGGATGCGGCGGCAATCGTAATCGATTCAAGACCTTCGAGTCTTGCGTTAACACTTGCCTCAGCAGTAAGTCGAGGAAACGTGCTCTCACGAACAATTTCATTTATTTTTGTATCGACTTCCAGCGACGTGGTCCTCGCGTCCAGCTGTACATTGCATTTTTTGTCACTAATTCGAAATCCTTTCTTCTCACGATTCCCTTTTCAACGTATCCTTTTTATTTCTTTTTATTTTTATCTTTGTCCTCGAGCTTTAAAACGTTCCCGCAAATAAAATCTATTTTTTATCGTCTTTTTTTTAATTTTTATGCTCTCCGAATCTTTCGCCTCCTAATCGCAATTGTTCCGTCCGTTCGTATCGTACAGCTACCAACGAAATCGACGTAGACTCTGGGAAGGGCAAGGACACTTGTGCCGAGGCTCGCGAAGAATGCGACACGATTCGATGCCCTTACGGCAAGGAAGCGTTCGTCGACGCTCAGGACTGCGAACGATGCCGTTGCGTCGATCCTTGCAGGACACAGGTCTGCCCCGACGATACCAAGTGTGCAATTACTCTGGTCGCTACCAAGGACGGCACCGAATACAAAGGCGTCTGCAGATCTGGTAAATTTTATACACAATAATTTTATATAACATAATATAACGTAATATAATATAATAATAAAAACCGTAGAACTTTTACCTCCGCGAAATTGTAAAATGGTGAAACACGTTTTTGCGTACAGTGACGAAACCAGGCCGTTGTCCGAGCGTGTCGAACAGCACTAGATGCGAGCACGAGTGTCTGACGGACGCGGACTGCGCCGGCGAGATGAAGTGTTGCGACAACGGCTGCGGGACTTCCTGTCTGGAACCGGCGACCGAGGAGGTCCCGACGACCTCTCTGAGACCGTTCGTCACGTCACCACCGATCGGAGCGGAACCGGCCGCCATCAAGCAGCCGGAGGAGCCGAAGGTCAGCGCTCAAGAGGGTGGCCACGTCACTCTGCAGTGCATCGCTCTGGGAAATCCGAGACCGAACATCGCTTGGAGGAAAGGAACGACTCTGGTAATACACGAGCCTTTTCGCGTGTGCAGAGATTTCGATATCCTTTAAAATGCGCTTCGATTTAATGTATACGTTCTCAGATCGCACCCGCGGAGGCCCGACGTCGCATATTGTTAGACGGTTCTCTGCAGATCATCAATTTGGACAGATACGACGGCGGAACTTACGTCTGCATAGCCGACAACGGCCTAGGACCCCCGGTAAGAGTGGAGTACCAGTTGACGGTCACAGGTACGTGCCCCATTCGCTACGTATTCAAATAAAAATGGTGTGTCGCAATGTTGTTTCTGGTAGAAATGCATCTCAGTAGTCGACCTAATAAATCTAGTTGTAGAACGTTTCGTTTGATCGCAATTGCGCGATATGCGTTTAACGGTAGTCGGGAAACTAATACTATTGAACACGTAATGATAAATCTCTAACAACTCGGTGGTGGTACACCCTGTCCTCCGCATGCTCGCTCTCTGTAGAACCGAAAGAGACGGCCGCGGCGATCATAGGCGAGCCGAACACTTACGTCACGGTCGCGATGAACTCGCCTATATCTCTTCACTGCTACGCTTGGGGCTGGCCGAGGCCTTTCGTCACCTGGTGGCGAGGAGACCGCATGTTGCCGTTAGCCTCGGAGATTTACGAGCAGGACTCCGAATACACTTTGCTGATACGATCGGTGACACTGCCGACGCTAGGCGTGTACACCTGCCAAGCGTTCAACGCCATCGGCAGGGCTGCCTCGTGGTCGATCACCCTGCAAGCCGNATGCAGAGATTTCGATATCCTTTAAAATGCGCTTCGATTTAATGTATACGTTCTCAGATCGCACCTGCGGAGTCCCGACGTCGCATATTGTTAGACGGTTCTCTGCAGATCATCAATTTGGACAGATACGACGGCGGAACTTACGTCTGCATAGCCGACAACGGCCTAGGACCCCCGGTAAGAGTGGAGTACCAGTTGACGGTCACAGGTACGTGCCCCATTCGCTACGTATTCAAATAAAAATGGTGTGTCGCAATGTTGTTTCTGGTAGAAATGCATCTCAGTAGTCGACCTAATAAATCTAGTTGTAGAACGTTTCGTTTGATCGCAATTGCGCGATATGCGTTTAACGGTAGTCGGGAAACTAATACTATTGAACACGTAATGATAAATCTCTAACAACTCGGTGGTGGTACACCCTGTCCTCCGCATGCTCGCTCTCTGTAGAACCGAAAGAGACGGCCGCGGCGATCATAGGCGAGCCGAACACTTACGTCACGGTCGCGATGAACTCGCCTATATCTCTTCACTGCTACGCTTGGGGCTGGCCGAGGCCTTTCGTCACCTGGTGGCGAGGAGACCGCATGTTGCCGTTAGCCTCGGAGATTTACGAGCAGGACTCCGAATACACTTTGCTGATACGATCGGTGACACTGCCGACGCTAGGCGTGTACACCTGCCAAGCGTTCAACGCCATCGGCAGGGCTGCCTCGTGGTCGATCACCCTGCAAGCCGTCGGCCCGGTGTACAACGTCAAACCCGAGTACGAACAATTCATGCAGTACCTGGTCGATCCTCCTAAAAGACCGGAGAAACCGCAGTACCCGTACAGACCCAATAGAACTCAGACGCCCGACTATCACACGAACGCACCTTATTCCACTAGACAGACACACGTTCCTACGGTCAGCCCGTTGACCACTACCCTGGAGCACGGTTCAGGGTTCAGAGGTGAGGGGCCGATGGTTCGTCCTTTCTTCCAGTTGCACCGTCGAACAGACTCCGATTTCCGATCGTGGATCTATTAAAAATATACTACTTGTCGTACATTGAACAATTATAAATTATTCAGTCGTGAACGACGATGCAATTGGATCTATTTCTTTTTTATTCTAACATCTGCACTTTTGATATTTGCATGGAACGCTTTAATTGTTGTTACACACGCAGTCTAATCCAAGGCATTTTGAAGTTGCTCGTAAACGTACTAATCGCATCCCTGAATTATAAACATTTAATAAATAAATAAATAACGACGTCGAGAAGACGTGAGTTCTTACAATTTTTTACTCTTTATTCGCTTTCCCTTTCTTCTCAATTGTTACTCGAGAAATATTTTTAACGTGGCGTCGATTATTCCCCAGTGCCGGTCACGGCTAACATATCGATAGGACAGAACCAGTTCCCCGAGGGCAGCGATATAAGCATCGCCTGCCACGTGGATGGCTACCCAATTCCCAGAGTGTCCTGGTACAAGGACGACGAGCTGATACGTCCGAGCAATCGGATTCAAATTACCGGTGAGCATTCGTCTTACGTTTGAAACGATAAAAAACATAGAATATTTTTCTTAATGAATCGGTTTTCTTTTTGGAATCGTGCAGAAGTGAACAGGCTTGAGATCAGCGACGCGAACCGCGACGATTCCGGGCGGTATCGTTGCGAGGCCACTAACGATTACACGTCCGCTTCGGCCTTGGTGGAAATACAAGTCGCAGGCAAGTGTCCCCCATTTTATTACATTATAAAAAGTCGATGTATCGTGCAATATTTAAAAAACAATGAAAAGTTCTGGAGATCAAAAACTGGTCTGTTTTCGCAGGAATCTTCATACACCCGAACTGCCAGGACAACTCGTTCTTCGCAAAGTGCGACCTGATCGTAAAGGCGAGATACTGCACGCACAAGTACTACGCGAAGTTCTGCTGTAGATCTTGCACCGAGGCCGGCCAGCTGCCCTCGAGAGGACCTCACCTGAGCAGTTCCAGGAGAAGGCGAAGGCACCTCGCGAAGCTGTTCCTCTAAGACTCGCCCCTCCGACGAGCCCGACGGAAGGATCGCGGGGATCAGGTGCGTGAAAAGCGACTCTGTACGACGGAAGGTAAGAGAGATCGACGAGCGTACTCCGTCTCGGGCGCGCGCCGAGTATAATCGCGACGCGAACTCACTGCCAAAGCCTTCGAACGTCTAGAAATAGATAGCGTGTAATTAAGCAGGCGCGAGACATCCAATTATATCTCGTCGAGTTCGTCTTTTCTTTTTCCTTTTCAATTCGTCGTTTATGTATATAAAATCTGACGTCGTGATCCTAGTCGGTCCAAGCCGTGCTTCGTCTCCGATTCGCCGGAACTCGCTCCGACCGCGAAAAATACAATCGGGAACGTATAAAACTGAATTTGAAATTGTTCACGAACGGCGATAATCGAGAGCGCGATCGGGGCGAATTCTCGCGATCGATTCTACCGAGCAAAAGTCTGGTACAAGCGAGCGACGGAGGTTCGCGTTAGAGATCGATGACGCGTCGGTCAGAGCGGAACGAGGAACGTCGCTGAAGATCGCAGTTCGCGAAGAGGGAAGCAGCGTAAGTGAAGGTGGGAGACTTGTACCTATTTGTATGAAACATATACGCACGTTACGTTGTACAATATGAATAGTTTATTACGCAGTATGCCATTTATATCCTCTACGACACTGTTATCACTTACTTATCGATATTATTGCCGTGTAGCGAACGATAGTCCTCCGTCGCGATTGAACGACTACGATACTCGAAGGTGCCACGTCGTGAGACGACGATCTTTCACGAATCGAACAAGAGGACGCTTAGTTTCCCTCGTTTCGTTCGCCGCCATAAATTCTTTCATTTGCGAAACGAAGGATCGATCACGACAACCAACCTCCTTTCACCATATTAACGTGTTGCATTTATATATTTGTTCCTGAGCATTTTAATCGTAATGTTAACTACTTACTGTTACGCTAAGCACACCGTATCATCTGTCGTGAATCGTCGTCGACGTTCGAGATCGGAAGTCCGGCCGCATCGACGACCGTCTTGCATTTTTATAAAAAAAAGAATATCGATGGTTCGAGTCAAAAAAAGAAATGGGATTCAGCGAAGGTCGTCAGAGCGGAGGATTCGGTAACGAAGTTCGGCTTTTGATTTCGAACGTCGCAGACGTAGTAACTCGTAGCGTTAATTCCGAACGGAAGGTACCAAAAGCATTTACAATTATACATATATTGTACGGTAAGGATAAGTTTTAACCGACGATGGAAAGAATCCACGGAACCGTAGGAAACGTAGACGTTCTTCTTTGGTAACGATTGTTTTTCAGTCACAGTAAAATGAGACAGTGCCTTATTAGAAGCCCTTCGAAGATCGGGGAAGGAGTGCTAAATAGTACTTTTACACGGGACGTTAGTGTAAATACAAAAGGGGACGTAGCGTGCCCTTCGAACATTTTTAGTCGGTAAACGTGTCTAGATGAATTCCTCCGTATATGTATATCACCGTTCCTTTCTGACAGAGTGACAGATTCGTCAAAAATCGTAGACCGTCGACAAAAAGGAATTGACAATCATAGAACTGCTTCGGAAAAACATATCGAGATCTCATTGGAATTGTTTTATTCGTATTAAAATCGGAGGAATCGTAGCAGAGGACGAAAGGACATTGAGTACTCTTCTCCGTATCCCTAGACGTGACCAAACCGTAGAACAGAATCGTAGCGATATCTAGCCGACTTCTGTAGAGAGTGTATAAATAGTTTTAAATAGACGTATCCCACTGATAGCATATCGGAAAGAAGAAATCGAGTAGGAAGAGCGCGTCGTCTTTGTTGAACGAGAACGAAGAAACGACGAGACGTTTCGGTAGATTCTCTCTATTCTATAGGAAATAATTTATATTTCTACCGCGCGATCGTCGAGCCTGTACGACGATCGCGCATTCACTTACACGTTATACTCTTACGAACATGTATATAACTCGTGTTGTATCACGTACTGGATCGCATGTACTCGTTTCAATCAAATTTACTTACCACTGGAAGCCGAAGGCCCGTCCCGATTCGTCGACGTTTCGACCAGTTTTCACGCAAAGGTAGTTTCGCTCGTATAACGGCTATGATCGTCGCGATATCGTAGTAGCATAGAAAACTAATCGAGAGAACTATATGGTATCGTAGTTAGTCAATCATTTTGAACTGTAGCTTCGTGGACATTTAATTTTGACAACGACTCTCCGGTTTCTGTAAAATGATACACGGCAAAGTGGAACGTACCTCGCGCAGACAGGAATCTCGCTAATTTTTATTTAGGATACACTCTCGTCGGAGTCTTTTCGAAATCGTCGACGAATCGGAACGAGAGCTGCGAGGAAACTGAGACGAAGCGAAATCTACCAAGAGCAGGAGTAAATCAGTTTGTTCGCTTCTCCGGCGTCACTGTTCAATGGGTGCGTATAGCTCACCGCGACAGTGCTAAAGATTTTAATGAGTGTGTACTCGTAAGTTATGTCTTAGGTAACAATTAATAATAATAATAATTATAATAATTAATATAAAGATTACATAATTATATATAAAATAAAGGTAGACGTAAACGAATGCCACACTATACAAACATTGTATGGACAATAATAATATATAAGATCCTCAAAATATATACGATTAAACGATCACCAGAGGACTGTTATTTATGAACAATTTATTTTATGTACAAATCGTAACGCGTTTCAACGACAGTAAGTAATTATTAATTATTAAATCAACTGTCTCCCGTAGCCGGACCTCCTGCGCTCGATGTGAAGGGAATTCCGCATCAGGTAACGCTTGTGCTGTTCCTCGATCACCATCGCCCTCTCGATCCTCTCGGCCGCGATCCTCTCGAGCTTCGCGAACAGTTCCGTGTGCACCGCGATGCACTTGCGAAAATCTTTTCGATCCAGACGGTATACTTCGCACACTTCGATGGCGATTACGCTCGCGACTCGTCGTTGGTCGGGCACCAGGAGCGCCACTTCTCCGAAATGGGCACCGTCGTCCAAGTGACAGATCTTAAGCGAGTTCGAAACGCAATTCACGATCAGGATAGATTACCGAAGAGCGGCAGCCTCGTTCCCGAGTCCCTTTCTGAAAGCGCATTTAATTACAGCGAGATCGGTACCTCTTTCCCGGTAGGCGTGAGCACGGCAACGGTTCCGGCGGACAGGAAGAACATGCAGTCGCCTTGAGCGCCAGCTTTCAAGATTACGTCGTTCGGTAAATAAAGCTCGAACCGTAAATTCTTGACGATGGATCGTAAAACGTGCGTAGGCAAGGCTTTGAATATCGCCACGTTCTCCACTAAACGGTGGCTCGATTGAAGCGCGATCTCCTGACGCAATTGTTCTAAATCGAAATACTCGTTGTTCGTTCGGTTCTAGCTCGGTTCGATCGTCGGGCCGCGGATTTTACGCGTTCACGAGGATAGCGAAAAATCCGCGGGACGACAACGATTGGGCGAACGTGTCTGGCACCTGTCAAATTGGTCAAAATCGATTTCTCGCGAAAATAACTATTTCTGAAACGGTAATGATAATAAGCGAGAAGGCGAATTTTCATGTTCTTCGGCAACTGCTTCTTCCTCGTGTAAGCGCTCAATTGATTTATGATCTCTTGGAACTTCGACTCGGACGCCTTCCTCCCCGCCTTTATCTGAATCAACATCACTGTGAGAAGCGATTCGATTAGTTTCCGATCCGATCGGCAACTCGAGAAGTTTCGCTCGAAACTCCGGGACTTGCCTGTGATGTAACACTCGAGGACTCTGCCGACGAGCATTAGAAAACAACTGAGCGAGATGAGACCGTCCGTTTTCGGCTCGTAGCCACCGTAACCGCTGGCTGACAATTTTTCTACGACGATGAAGAGCGCGTACTGGAATCTGAACGATATAGTGTTGCTCTCCAATCCTGTCATCCAACACTCGGGACAGTCCTGTCAATTGTTGCGATCAACCGCTTACGCGTAAATCGAGTTGACTATACAATTATCATATTACTGCTGTCGCTTACTTCGGGCGGGACGTTGGTAAAATACAAAACCGACACTGGTATCAAGTAACACAAACAGGAGGACCAATACAGTATGTAAAAGCCGAGCATAAACATGCTGAACATTTCGTAATAGAAGTACTTGATCTCGAAATGCTGAAACGGAAAGATTCGCGGTGCCCGACGGAGGAGCGATATTTCTTACGAACGTTCGTTACTTGAAATATTTGCAGTATCTGCNCCGATCAACCGCTTACGCGTAAATCGAGTTGACTATATAATTATCATTACTGCTGTCGTTCCGGTCGCTTACTTCGGGCGGGACGTTGGTAAAATACAAAACCGACACTGGTATCAAGTAACACAAACAGGAGGACCAATGCAGTATGTAAAAGCCGAGCATGAACATGCTGAACATTTCGTAATAGAAGTACTTGATCTCGAAATGCTGAAACGGAAAGATTCGCGGTGCCCGACGGAGAAGCGATATTTCTTACGAACGTTCGTTACTTGAAATATTTGCAGTATCTGCGTGTTCACGTAACCGTAACGCGACAGCTTCAAGCAGTTGAGAAAATTGATCACGCCGACCAGGTGACTGGCGTCGTCGCCGGGTAGCCTCCGCCAGGGCAGCGTTATGTGGTCCCACGGTATCGAGGAGATCACGTCCAACGGGAGGAAAGTCTTCAAGTAATGTCTGTTTAAAACAGAAACGTCGTTCCTCTATCTCGACTCTGGCGTCGATAATTTGAGAATCGATCGCGACGACCTACAGGAATATCTTCCTAGGAGCTAGTACGACGGTCACCTCGTCCTTGTCGTAGTAGCCGCTCATGCAGTTGCACAGGATGTCGAGCCAGCAGAACGTGTAGATCAGCAGATTGAACGACTCCACTCTGATTTGGTCGTGGCTCATGGTGATGAAGCAGGCCGTGAAGGGAATCGACAGGAAGGCGATCATGAATATCACCGTCATCACCAGGTCCCATAGAATCCTGAAAAACGTCGGAAATGCGAGCGACGCCTTCTCTAATTTCTGCGNATCTCGACTCTGGCGTCGATAATTTGAGAATCGATCGCGACGACCTACAGGAATATCTTCCTAGGAGCTAGTACGACGGTCACCTCGTCCTTGTCGTAGTAGCCGCTCATGCAGTTGCACAGGATGTCGAGCCAGCAGAACGTGTAGATCAGCAGATTGAACGACTCCACTCTGATTTGGTCGTGGCTCATGGTGATGAAGCAGGCCGTGAAGGGAATCGACAGGAAGGCGATCATGAATATCACCGTCATCACCAGGTCCCATAGAATCCTGAAAAACGTCGGAAATGCGAGCGACGCCTTCTCTAATTTCTGCGTTAGTTTAACGAACGGTAGGAACCTCCAACTGCTGAACGGGTGGACGACCCACCACAGGCCCATGCTCTCTTGCTTCCTCTTCTCGGCGCGTACGGCGGCTTGGGTGTAAAAATGTTCTTTCGCACCTGGCGTGTTGGCGTTTATCTCTAACATTCGCTTCAACGTCTCTTTGAGGGTGAGGTTCTCGGACGGAGTGAAAGTCGAATAACTGGCATGTTTCAACGTACAAAAGTGCACCTTCATGTCGCCTATCGCGTTTGATCGTTCAACGACGATCGAACGTTTCCGAAGAGATCCGCGCGAGGCGAGGGAGAAAAGGAGAGACGAGGTATTCAACTGTCGTTTATTAAAAAACTGTCGATAATGATAAAAAATATACCCGATCCCGTGGCGTCGTCACGACGTACATCTATGAACTAAGGTACATGTATACAAACGAGTGCGCACTATTCGCTTTTGTTCATGAATGCATAGTAGGCATAGAATGTAATACCAAAGATCAAGACGACATAGTAATAATGGGACTACATCGTGTCATAATGATTTCATCTGACTTTTTTAAAACTTTCGTTGTAACGTTAAACATGAAATTTAATTGAAAATTTAGATCCTACAGCTAGCCTTTCTCTGGCTTAATAATTCGACGAGCGTCACCCCTCAACACCAACATTTTTAATGTTATATAGTTTACTATCTGTATATAGTATTTTAAAACCACCCCGGTATGGAAACTGCACTATTGACGAGAATAACTTACCAAAAAGGTAATCAGACTTAAAAGAAATATATAATGAAAAAAAAGAATCAAAATTAATCAATTTAAAAAGAAAATTAGACGACTTAATAAAAAATGATGAATGGGAATTCTCTGACGTAGTTGAGCACGATTATTCCCAAATAGGTGTGATAGACTGCGTAATATACTACGTAACAGGTATATCACATTTCTAAAACAATATTTTAATTGCATAGAAATATATAATATAATCTTTTCATATGCCCATAATTTTATTCTTTAACATTAACTTAAATAAAGTTTATAAATTATTATGTTGTTTTTATTAAAACTTTGGATATATATTTAAATAAAGTTTACGCATTATTACTATGTCGTCTTTATTAATGATCTTTGGTATTACATTCTATGCCTACTATGCATTCATGAACTTATTTAACGAAATTTAAATCAAATATGATTAGACAACGAAGCGCTCCGAAACGAATTTGTGACTGCGTCTTGTGCGTGTAACGATCGCTCGAATCGACTCTTTCGTGTATAATTGACGAAAATAGAACGTCGCGGATTTTTCGTTTTCACTTTTCTTGGAAGAAAAAAAAGCCTTCGTCAGCGAATTGGCGAAAGTCGAATCGGTTGAAGAAAAATAAAAATCCCGTCGTCGTTTCGACCCCCCGGTAAGACCGCGCGATCCTTGAGCACACTTTCAAATTCGACTTCACGTATTTTTTCGACTCGACGTTCCACCGAGGGAAACTCTTTCTCCTTTGGAAAGACGAGTGTCCAGAAGTTCTATAGATCCGAACCGGAGGGTCGAAGAACTGTAGAAAAATCGTTAAAAAAATATCTAACCGGTCAATTTAATCTCAACTATCAGTCTTCCCGGAATATTCCTCTTTGTCGTTTAAATATCTCTAGCTATAGTTGCTTAAAAAAATGCGACTGCGTTCTCCTCGCGTTTCGCGTCGCGACCGGCGATCGCCGCGTCAACGAGTAATTGTGCGAGTTACGATCGCCGCTGCGTATTTGTGCTAGTTTCCTGTTTCCCATCTTTTAAAGACTTTCACGTTTTCCGTTTCACTTTTTTAACATCTACTGGTACAAACATTGAGTCGTATATATTTAACAATCACGCTATCGAGGTCAGGGCGTCGTCGTTCCGTTCGATACGACGCGTCCGTGTACGTATAAATAGTCGAGATCGTTCGGAGCTCCTCGGCTCCTTCGACTTTCAGAAATATTTGCGAGGATCACTTTGTACGCTCGACGATTCGCGGAACGTTTAAAAAAAAAAGTTGCAACGTTTATTCTAGAGTCTCGACGACGAATTCTCTGACTACCGTCGCTGGGCCAGAAGCCTCTCGTGAAATTTCGATCGGCGGCGCGATGGAAACGAGTTTCGCGGGACAAGGTAATCCTCTGAGCAGCGATTTTAATTTCTAAATTTACCATTACGAGTGAACTACGTGTACCCTACGTTTCTCGACTCCTAGATTTTAATTCGATATGAAACGTACGACATCGTTAGAAAATCGTCTACGAACGATCAAACGTTCTTATCATACGTATATCAGCCGATTGACTCGTGTCTGACTTCTAAAATCACCAGTGTTTCGCGCGTCCGTCGGTTCAAAATACGTTTAGTCAAAAATCGTGCGACGCGAACGCGTTAAAGCAGGTCGTAAGAACACATGTTCGGCCGTCCAGGAACCCGATCGTTCGTCCCCTCGGCGATCACTCGTTCAATTTGCCAAACCGGTTCGACGAAAGGCTCCCTTCGAATAGTTCTCGTTACCGATCGTTAGTTCGGGGGGAGGGGGGGGGTGGGGTGGCCGTGAGGGGCGAAGGGTCGGAGGATCGGGGGTGCTCGATCCGTAGGTCTCATCGAGTCGATTCGTTTTACACGTCGATACCGAGCAGCTCCCTGCTGTCCGCCCTGGAGAATCGGCGACGTAAACTGCGACGACGGAACTCCCTCCATCAGACGGATGCCCGCTTCACTCGAAGGCTGGCAGAAGTCGACAGCGGCCTGTAACCCTGGTAACCCTGGTCCAGCAGCTCGGAGCTGGCCGGTCCCAGACACGTGCACGAGCACACGCTCACGCAATCGTCCGCGTCGTGTATTATCGGCACGTGACCCGTCAGCAGTTTACCGTTCACGGCCACCACCTCGCCCTCCAGGGTCAGGACGTGGTCCGAGGCCGGCTGCAACTCGTTGTCGTCGCCACAGGCGTCCTCGGCGTCCCTGTCGATTTACGTCAACGAAAATTACGTGTGCAATTCCAAAAATTAATTTCAAACGAGGAGCTCGTCGAGAGATTCGAGAGAACGGCATTGCTTACATCGTCATGAAGCGGAGCACCAGCAAATTTATGCTGGCGGCGACGACGGTCAGCCCGAACAGGATGAACACCAAGCTTAAGGCCACGTATGGAAGATTGTTCGACAGCGCGTGGTCGTTCTACAACAATCGAATCGCGATCGTGGTAGACCTGAACTGTATACTTAGAAAAATGGTCGGAGCTATATCGATAAATTCGAGAGTCCGACACGGTCGTCGTCGAAAGAATAAAACACGTTGTCTCGTTTTAATATTGACGTCTACCTGAAGAGCGACGTAATCACCGAAACCGATGGTGGTCAGCGTGACGAAGCAGTAGTAGAAGCTGTCGAAGTAGCTCCAGCCCTCGTATCGAGAGAACATAGCCGCGCCCGTCGTGATAATTATACTGGAGAGCATGCCGGTGGCGAGCATCAGGTTCATCTCGGTCGCCTCGGTCTTTTTACATCTGAGATACGTCTTCGCGTGCTTGATCACCACGGAGGCGAACTTGTTCAGACGTTCGCCGATGCTCTGGAACATCACCAGGCCGAGAGGGATGCCCACCATGGCGAACACCATGCAGAACACTTTTCCTCCCGTGGTCACCGGCGTCGAGTGTCCGTATCCTAAAAAATTCGAGAAACTCATCGATCCGAAACACCGGGACCTTGGAAATCGTGTCGCTCCTACGACCGGACGTCGACTTCGTTGAATTTTGTTTTATCACGAACGAGCGATAATAAAAAGTCCAAGGTCGCCGACGAAGCGTCGCATTACCTATCATAGCGAGGACGAGAGTCGCGAAGTAAATGGAACCCGTGAACTTCCACTGAGGGCCAGCTTTGTGAGGTTTGTTCTCGATTATGACTATCTCCAGCATCTTGTAATCCTCCTGCGTGATGTTGTACTTCCTTATCATGTTCCTGAGTACCTCTGCAATCATTGGTAGCAACCGTTAATCGATCATCGGTATATAATTAATCGGGAAGGTTTCGATACAATAAGAGGCAGAAAGATCTACCGGATAGGAATTCCAATCGTTTCATCTCGGTGTTGGACTCCAAGACGTCGAAGACGGCCGCGCCTACCAGGAGATACGTGAGCGTGCACACGACCAGGGACAGGGTCCTCACGTTGTGTTTCTTCATCTTTCGCTGAGTCCGTGGTCAGTGGATCGGTCCGAGGAACCGCGTGTCACCCTCGCAGCGATCGCGTCACGTCTTCCCCGATTCGCCTCTACGCGCTGGATCGCACGAACACGCGCCGCCCGTCGCTCATGCTCCCCCGAGACGATCGACCGGCAACATTTCTCTGTTCGCGCGAGGCACTCGGATGCTCAGCGACATGTCACGGGTAAAATTTCTGCGTTGAAACGTGCACGGCTCACCCCGAACGACGACACCCGCGACGCCCGACTACGCTCTGTCCGCGACGAGACGCGGCCAGGACTATTGATCGCAAACCGGGTTCGTAACAGCTCCATGGAGACCTGGGGTGGAACGAGATTGGCCATCGGTAAGGTCGGTCTTTCAGTGATACGAGCCAGCTCGTGATCAGACTCTGATAAGAGAGGAGAGATAGCGGCGAACGATAACGCGGTCCGTCGTGGAAGTCAGTGGTACGAGTCGACGCCGACGTAGAAATGATTATTCAGGAACTCGGGTAAACCCGGGCATTGATTAAACAGGATTCTCGGGTTACACTCGATACGTTCCTGTCGATAGACACGATGAACGAGCTCTAGACGAATGGTCGACGACGAAAGGAGATCGTAGATCGACGCGAAACTACTTGGCAGTAGTATAGGTCGATCAATGGTCGGACGCGAGCGTCTACGATGGAAAGTCGACGAGTTTTACGTATCAAGGGCTCAGAGGCTCCTTTACCGACTACGAGGGTTAATAGAAACGCGTTTTACCCCGTTCGAAGAGATCTCGACGTTTAAAAGGAACTTGGTGCTCGACGCGAGTTTCGACCTAACTCCCGGAACTAGTTGCGCGCTTAATCGAGTTCCACTGATGTGCTCCAGTTTTAACGGGGAGCCAAGCTTCGAGGCTGCTCACGTAATTATTTGTTGCGCGTATGCCTAACACCTTAATTAGTGTCGAAAACAAATTTCTGTTGTTAGTACGAAGAAAATATAACACCCGATTTAGTCGCGTTTGGATTTCAATTTCCTCGTGCGCGCCGGAAATGATTTTCGTTGTTAATTAACAATTAATTTTCGCTTTGTCTCTTTGACGAAATGTTAAACGTTCTCCCTGACAATAAATATTGTTATACGCGGAATCTGTTGAATTCAATAGAGATCGCCGCGTAGGAGAAAGCACCTGCAGATTTGGATGAAAGGCGGAGAATCTCTTCGATTAGAAAACGCGACGATTCGTAATTTCATCTTGAAATTGAAACATCGGAATCTTGTAAATTTCGGAAACTTGGAAACATAAGGAATCTCTGTTGAAAAGGGAAACGACGCCGCGTGACCTGGATTAATTAGAATCCGTCTGACGGGCTCAGTGGTTTCCTGGAAGAACGCCACAGGGCTGGCCATCGACGGTGCATAACGGTTCGCAAGGCTCAAGGCTTTGAACTCGACACCTCGACCATTTGCATATTGATTCCTTCCCGTTCGAACACCGGGAACACCGTCGCGGCGTATCGCTAATAAAGAGCGAGGTAAAGCAGCGGGAAAATTACCGTTTCGCCGGTCGTTCAAGGTGTCGGCTTATTTGTCATTTCAGGAATATTGCGCTCGTATTTGATCGTGCGTCAGAATTCGCCTTGAACGCGACGCGCTCCGAATACCTCGTCGAGTTAACTAAATCACGCATGAAATCACCGAGTACACATGCAATCTCTGCTCGCGTTTAATTAACAACTATGAAGCAAACATCTTGTCCGACNAACTATTTGCATATTGATTCCGTCCCGTTCGAACACCGGGAACACCGTCGCGGCGTATCGCTAATAAAGAGCGAGGTAAAGCAGCGGGAAAATTACCGTTTCGCCGGTCGTTCAAGGTGTCGGCTTATTTGTCATTTCAGGAATATTGCGCTCGTATTTGATCGTGCGTCAGAATTCGCCTTGAACGCGACGCGCTCCGAATACCTCGTCGAGTTAACTAAATCACGCATGAAATCACCGAGTACACATGCAATCTCTGCTCGCGTTTAATTAACAACTATGAAGCAAACATCTTGTCCGACGTCGATGTCGAAAAAGTGAAAAGTCGACATTATAGCGAACGTTGTTTTTGAAACGAGCGATTTAACGCCTGCGAATAGGCCGGTACCAAAATAGGATGAGAGGCCGGTCGTCGAACAGATGATACGAACATCTGAAAAGGGAAACGAAAATTGGTCGGTTAAACGGCGAAGGCATCGAACTACGGGGTGTAATTTCAGCGTGCAATTTAAGCACCGGGGTAACTAATCGGCACTTGGTCGTTCGCAGACGTCCTCTGCGTAATTAAAACAGAAAATCGAAACAACCTACGCCGCGTTCGCGTCCGACTTTTCGATTCGACGATCGCGCTCTGACCTCGGGTCGAGGGGTACGCGAGCTTCGGTCATAATTGAAAATTGCACGTGCATCGGGAATCGATGGTCCGTCTCCGAATCTCCCGTGATGAATCACGACGGGACGCGTTTGACAGGAAGCGAGTGTCGCGAATTAACCCCGGATTCGCTCGGATCGCGTGGCAAAGGGATTTCGTCGATGGGATCGCTATCGACGGCTCTGTGAACCCGTCGTTCGATGAAAATTCAATGTCAATCGGTAACGGTGATCGCCCCCCGTTCTTGACGGACGCGTAAAAAATTCAATGGAACAAAAAAATAGATCCGCTCGAATCTTTCCCCTCGACAGTTTTTAATTCCTATCGATCAGAAGTGCTTTCTGTTTTTGTTGTCCAACCGAAACGGGATTGAAAGAGCGCTTGAGGTAATGATTGTTTCAGTCCCCCAGAGAGTTTTAAATCCCAGTTCGTAGATTCCCAGTGACGGATCCCGGCGAGAGCTTTCCTCGGTTCTTCGAGCCAAACGTGGAAACGATGAATCCTTCAATTTGATCCCCGTTGTCCTCGGCTCCGCTACCCGGAAAATCACGAGTCTCGATTTCCATGCAGTGAACCGGTAACGCTCGTCCAGATTAATTTCACTTTCGTCGTCGTGGTCTAAAATCGAAGCACGTTCTAACGACGAACGAACCGTGGCAACGCGCGTACGTAGTCAACGGTTAACGACGTAGGATCCGTGGACGGTCGACCTATTTCCCACGAGCTTCTTCCCGACCGGTCAACGTCGACCTTAAGGGAAAGACGGAACGCGAGGATCCCTTTTTAATGCCCCTCTGGGGAAAATTTCTTCTTTTTTCTCTCTCTCCCCGTTCACCTGCAGCCACCGGTTTACGACGTCGTCCTCGAGCAACAGCCATTACCACGGGACATTGCTTTTGCGATCGTCGTCNCCCCCCCCGGCGCGGTAAGAGCCTCTGGGGAAAATTTCTTCTTTTTTCTGTCTCTCCCCGTTCACCTGCAGCCACCGGTTTACGACGTCATCCTCGAGCAACAGCCATTACCACGGGACATTGCTTTTGCGATCGTCGTCTGTCCTCCAAAGTTCACGTTCGCGCAAACACGCGGCTACCAAAAATAATTTTTGCACGGGGAGAGACGACGCGAAATGTCGACAGAAACGACGAACCTCCTGGGATCTCGCGAACGATTCGATCGACGACAATTTTTCGAGGCGGAAAAGTTAAACAATATTCTAACGACTCTTAATTACAATTTTTCTGCGCTGATCAAACGACCAGCTGCGAGAAGCTAGAATCGGTAGCTCGGTCGGTTGACCGAGGAACNTCGACAATTTTTCGAGGCGGAAAAGTTAAACAATATTCTAACGACTTTTAATTACAGTTTTTCTGCGCTGATCAAACGACGTCGAAATATTCGATGAAACCAGCTGCGAGAAGCTAGAATCGGTAGCTCGGTCGGTTGACCGAGGAACTTTTGTAAAGCGTCCATTTGAAACCCATGGTTCCGCATCGTGGTGTCCATGTTCAAGGACGAGCCGAGAAGTTCGTACGTCTGGCGAACGACCGATCGATACGGAGCTGACCGAAAAAGACGAACTCTTCGAAGAACGATCAAACAGCCATAAATCGCGCGCGCGCGGAGGTTCTCGATTCTTGAAAAAGGGAACACGCGGTAACTTTGGCAACACCTGTTAGCAGAGATTCAGTTCGGCCGAGTTCAGTTCCATCGTTTTATCGAAGACCTTTCGTGGGGTTCTCAGTTCTGGGATATACGCGGCTGCAACAAATCGAGGATATAGGCACGTCCAGACGGGAGCGGCGGATTAAAAATCGATCGACGAACAGCGTCCGTTCGCCGTTTCAATTTGGGAGAGAAATTTCAACGATTTCCTGGCCCTCACAATTACCGTGACGTTGTTGCCGATCGAGGGGCAGACAGAAAACGAGCGCGGTAACTTCGACTCCGCTGTTTCGACGGAAAAAAACTGGCCGGGGGAAGAGGGAAATGTCATTACCGAATAATGGCATCGCCGACGAGAAAGCCGAAAGGCCGTCTCCGGAAGGAACGAGGACCAGAGCCGTGTTGCTCCCACCGACGACGTCAAACTATCGTCCGCCGTCGACCGACGATCCGTAAGCCGGTCAACGTCAGACAAATACTCTGTCGAATGTTGAACATCGGTAAACATAACCAAGGTACCTCGTCAAAGAGACTCGAGAGTCAAACGCATTAGTTCGATAAAATACTTTATTAGTCACGAAAATACGACTGATGAAATACTTTATTAATCGCGAGAATACGACTCCGAAGATCGGCGCGGTATTTCGGCACAGGTTCTTCAAATCGATGAATCGATCGTGTTTGACTGGCTGTTTTAGAACGAAAGAAGCAGGGTAGAATTTCTTCCAGAGACGGCAGGTTTCGCCCTAAACATCGACGGGAATCCTCTTACGACAGCTCGCCGTTCCGGGACAGCTCCCCGTCCGTCCAAGGGTCCGAGTACACGAAATCCGCGGCGACGTCCGTGGAGTGTCTGCCGAGTTTCATGAAAGCCAGAGACAGCTGCGGGACGAGCAGCTCCGGGGCGAGCAGCGCGTCGAACACGTCCGTAGAACCGATCGCCTTGTCCAAGACCATGGACACCACCAGAGCGTTGTTGAAGAGGAAGTCTTTGGTCCAAGTCATCAACAACTATATCAAAGCCGGCATCGAGGAAGGTATTACGTAGTCTTTTACGAGGAGCNAGGGAAGAGGGAAATGCCATTACCGAATAATGGCATCGCCGACGAGAAAGCCGAAAGGCCGTCTCCGGAAGGAACGAGGACCAGAGCCGTGTTGCTCCCATCGACGACGTCAAACTATCGTCCGCCGTCGACCGACGATCCGTAAGCCGGTCAACGTCAGACAAATACTCTGTCGAATGTTGAACATCGGTAAACATAACCAAGGTACCTCGTCAAAGAGACTCGAGAGTCAAACGCATCAGTTCGATAAAATACTTTATTAATCACGAAAATACGACTGATGAAATACTTTATTAATCGCGAGAATACGACTCCGTAGATCGCCGCGGTATTTCGGCACAGGTTCTTCAAATCGATGAATCGATCGTGTTTGACTGGCTGTTTTAGAACGAAAGAAGCAGGGTAGAATTTCTTCCAGAGACGGCAGGTTTCGCCCTAAACATCGACGGGAACCCTCTTACGACAGCTCGCCGTTCCGGGACAGCTCCCCGTCCGTCCAAGGGTCCGAGTACACGAAATCCGCGGCGACGTCCGTGGAGTGTCTGCCGAGTTTCATGAAAGCCAGAGACAGCTGCGGGGCGAGCAGCTCCGGGGCGAGCAGCGCGTCGAACACGTCCGTAGAACCGATCGCCTTGTCCAAGACCATGGACACCACCAGAGCGTTGTTGAAGAGGAAGTCTTTGGTCCAAGTCATCAACAACTATATCAAAGCCGGCATCGAGGAAGGTATTACGTAGTCTTTTACGAGGAGCCGCGTCTCGAGCCGTGAAATTTATTCCGACAACAACGCGTGAACGAAATTTAGGGAAACGTCGAGCGAAGAGGTACATCCGCAAGGCGTTGTCCTTCGGCGTGAAGTCCGGCTACTTGATCCCGGCCGATCCCCGGGGACAGGTGATTCGCGTGTCGCCGACGTTGATCGAAGCCAGGAGGATGGACGCCGAGTCTCGGAGAAAACGGAGGAGAGTCCGAAAAGGAGAGGAGGAACTCGACGAGACGAAGACCGAGAAGCGGAAAACGACGCCGCCGTGGAACGCGAAGAAGCAACCGCGACGCGAGGAAGTGCCAAAAGCGGAAACCCCGCCGCGGAAACGAAGAAAGATCGCGGACGCGAAGAGATCTGGTTCGCCGAAAAAGAAGAGAGTCGCCAAGAGGAAGCCCAGAAGTAAAACCGAGGAGAAGCGAACGTCGAAGACGAAAAAGAGGTTCCCGTCGTTATTCATTATTTATACGCGGTCTCGTTTTTTCTTGTATGGTTCATGAAAATTGTTTCGTCGTTCGACGACTGTGATCGAATTTAGAAGCGACTTGTTGCCGTCCGTGGACGAGAACGCGTCTTCGAACACAAGCGAGGAGAGTCTGAGAAGGACGAGGCTGCAGCAGAGCACGCGACAGTCGAGCGAGAGGCGAACGCGAAGGGCCAGATCGCCTCATCCAAAGAGACAAGAGCCAGAATGCTCTCGAAGGAGTCGCACGAACTCCAGCGACGACGAGAGACCCGATCAAATGTTCGACGATATCGGAGCTAACGAGGCAACGTTGTCGATAGGGCGGCAAAAATCGGCGACGAGTCGCGACAGTTTACGGAATTCCAATAACGTGACGAACCCTGGAAATTCGATGAGACAAGTCGAGGAGAAATTAGAGGCACCGGACGAGGACAAAGGGAGCGAAACGATCGGGAACATGACTTGATCCGTTTTATAGCATTTTTTTATACGGTGCTTGTACGTTTTCGATGAATTTAGAATTGTGATAAAAATTAATGATATAAATAGTTAATGATAAAGTGAGTTTTATTGTTTATAATGTTCTTTATTCAGATCGTATTTAACATTTTGTACATATACATTTTTATTGTGAACAACGAAGAGAAAATGGAACGTACGCGTGGGCTGAAAATTTTTTATTCGTAAACTATATTTCATTTCGCGTCGTAAAGTCTTTATTAAATGTATAAAGAGTAAAAGAGCGAGCCTTACGAATCGAAAAGTTCTCAGAACTGTGGAAATCAATTTTTAAATGTCAAGATGCCGGATACTCTTGGCTACGCTCTGCGCTATGAAAAATTCTTTCCTGAACTCTGATCATCGGTAACGGAGGCGAATTAATATCCGACGATGCCCAGTGCCAGAGAGGAAAGGAGAGCATTTCGCGCGATAATCCATGACAGTGCCGCTCTCGGCTTTTCGTTACAGGGATCTTTGGTTACTGACGAGAACATAACGCGTTCGCAAATTGACGGGTAGCGTCTACTTTGCGACGTGCGAAAAGAAAAGCGCCTACGACTCGTTTCGTTGTTTTCCCGTGACAAGAGAGCGGAAAGACGGAAAGGACCGACGGATTTGGTCGTGCCTCTCTTCTTTTCCGTCAATGTCCTGGAAATTCGCAGACAAAATTTCGCACCACGACCGAACAAATACCCGAGGGAAGAGGAGGGAGCAGTCGGGCGAGGTCCTTGCGAAGCGACGGCGGCCCCGGCGTCCGACGATAAACCAGTAAGCAAAAAATGGCCCCCATAAAGAGACGTCCTCGTGCGCGAAGCCATCCCAAGATGAGTGAGTGATCATCTCGAGAAAGAGTAAAAAAAAACGTCGTGTCGCGCGATACAACTTTATTTATTTCCATTCTAATTGACCGACGCCGTGAAAGCGCATAAATTAATCGCTTGCACGTTCGGGATCCGCGCGTCTCCTCGAAATGAGAACACGGTCGACCGAATTCTTTCCCTGGGTAGACGACCCGAATACCCTTTTTCATAGTCTACGTTTAGAAGCGACACGTAGCCCCCGTTATTCTCCAATTCCCCCGATCGCGTTGTTACATTCGGTTTCTTCGGAAACTCGCGACGTCAAGCTTCATTCAATATTTGCAACAAACAACGACGTAGCCCCGTTGATAATTTCCCTTGCGAATTCCGATAACTGTGTACCCCGTCGCAATGTTTAAACCCGTCGACTAATGCAAAAGGAACGATCGCCCAATTGTCGATTGAAAAATTCCACGCGACACGGTCAACAGCTATAGTACTATATTTCGATTCCTCTGCACGTATAACGATTTTTTGATCTCCCGTCTCATAACGCGTAGACGAATTTCTAAGAGCCCTCGCACTCACCGAAACCATGAATTTTCTATTAAGACCTCGAACGTATGCGCGTAATAGCTTCTCGTAGAAAATTGCGATCGGGATTCTCCAACGCTTCCCGAAGGTTGAAACGCGCTACAGAAAATAGTAGAAAAAAAAATCGCATCCCATATTCTATCCTTGAACTTTTTCCCGTCCTCGGGAGAACGCCGACGAACTCCCGACAAAAATCGACTTATCCGTCGGCTAACCGTTCCCGGAAGCGTTCTTCCAAATCGCTTCGTTACCGGTCGTTCAAACCTGCGAACTAACAATCGGTTGAAATTCGCGTATTCCCAGGCGAGCCCGCGAACGCGCTCGGTAGAAAAAAAGAATCTCTGGCCAGAGCGGTAAAAAGTGTCGTCGCGTTCCAGAGTCTGGGCGTCGTAAACCGAGGATCTCGCAGCTGGTGTACGAGTACCTGAACCTCGGCAAGGGCAAGGAGGGCGTCGCCGGAAGGAGTGCGTTGGCGTCGCCGGGCAGGTGCCGGTTCTGCAATCGACCGAAAGCTCTTCGCGAGGAAGCGTTGGATTCCGGGGGTTCCCGTGCGGCCGACAGGATGGCCAACAAACGGAAGGACTCGTCCAGGAGTTCCAAGGTGCACCACGCGAAGCGTCGGCCCGCCCCCAGGGACCAGTCGCCGTCGTCCTGCATGCACAAGGTCTCCAAAGGCGAAGGTTAGCGCGAATGATCATCGACGCCTCTGATAGCGCGGCTCCTCTGGGACCAAACGAGTCGGCCAGAACTAGCTCGTTCCAGGGTTCATGCAAATTCCTCGCAAACAGGATTCAGGAATTTGTTTCGGCCTCGAGCGTTCAATTCGTTCTGACAGTCTATGAAACGCATCGTCGACGAAAAGATTAAATATTTTTTATCCCGCTAATAGAAATTAAAAATAGTACGAGGATCTCGCTATAAACGGAGCGGACGTTGTACGATTAAAATTGCAGAGTAAATCGTACCTGAGGTATTAATAACTCATTTGAACACGCCCTCCGGAACAATTGTTACGGCTCGTCGGGCGAAAAAAGGAGATGCTTTCAATTTTAACTACGTTCTTACGCGCCGGTTGATTAACGCGGCGGCCCGTTATTATCACCGCGGAAATCGATTAAATCCGATTTGCCTCGCTGTAATTTATTCAAACAATGCAATATGCATAATCACATTTTGTTTGTCCCTAAATCAACAATTAACCCAGTTCGCTTGCAAGAGAACGCGTTTAAATATTAAACCGTTCCAAATATAAATACGCAGTGCGGTACGACGCTTTTTGCTCTTTCGATTATTCATTTGGTACGCACAATTAAAACGTGACGATTCTCATTATTATTTCGTCGTCGGTCGTCTCGTCGTCCCGTAGGCGTGAGGAAGATGAAGATGTACATCCAGAAAGCCATCGACTTCGGCGTGGAGTCCGGCTACCTGATTCCGAAGGACGCGGCGTATCGAGTCCTACGCGTGTCCTCGGACCTGATGCGGGACGCCAATTACAAAGTCAGGAAACAGGACGCCAGGAGCCCGCGTCGCACCCCGATCAGATTCGAGGATTACGAGGTGCAGGACGCGATGAGGAGGCGTCGGTCTCGTCGGAGGAGCAGACGGTCCAGGCGGAGGAGAAGCGGATCCAGGAGGCGAAGGCGATCGCGCAGGAGACGCGGAAGGAGGCGCAGCGGGTAAATTTTTCATTTTCTATTTCGCGTGTACGGAATTATAAATATTATACGTCGTGCGACGTAGTAGCGAGGATTCTCGTACTCCTTTTATTAAACGTTGAACTCCTCGTGGTCGATCCCCGCGATTCTGTACACTAGGTCCGCCGACGAGGAAGTGGTCGAGGTCGACAACGAGGAGTACGAGCCCGAGAAGGGTGAAAAGAGGAAGAACGTGGAGAACGTTAAGAGGGACGACGGCGACGAGCAGATGAACCAGTCCGACGGGGAGAAAGCGGCGGATAAAAGGGACGACGACGGGACGGAAATGTCGATGGACGAGGACGAGTCCGAGGACGACGAGGACGACAAAAAGAGAGAGGATACGACCAAATCGTAGCCGCAAAATTGACCGCGTGCGACGACGTTGTCGGCCATGCACAGTGAAATTAATCGTGCGACGACGAATTCTTGTCCCCGTGTGATGAAAACGTTTCTCAAATCTTAACGATACTCGTAAATTGTTGAGTGCTAAAAAATTAATCGGTTCCGTGGTCGTGGTGATTCATACGAACGTACATCGAAATGCTCGTGTTACTTTTTAACGATAATAAATTAAATTACGATTAAACATTAAAATGATGGTGTCGTGGAACGAGTAGTTCGATTGAGATACAATTTGAGACGTACCTTCGGCCTCGAGCTCGGTCACGATTCCAGAGAATCGCTTCGCAAGAAAGCGAGACACGTATCGGCATTATTTTAAACGCCGCTGCCGCCTCGTACTACTATCTTATAGAATTGTTACTTTCCGGGAATTGCGTGAGAATCGCATTAGACAAAATTGGAAGAGCAGCGGAGTTCGAGGAACGAACGGTGGACAGGAGAGAGAAAAAGAGTTAATTTTCTCTAACGAATCCATTGTCGAAGGACAGAGAAGAAAATTTCACGATATCACGCGATTAATGTATCACCCTTCGTTCCCATCGGAGAACTCCGAGCCAACAACCTACTTTCCCCGACACTTATTCTTCTGACAAGTACAACGAGCCGTAAAACATTGGCGCGGTTCACATAAATTCTGGCTCGTTATACGTTTCCAGTATAGTGGCCCGTAAAGAGGTAGCCTAATTTCCCTCTTCCAGCTCGTTACATCGATCGTAACCGACGAAAACTGTACACCTGCGAGCCGTTCTATGGGAGCGTTCACCTCCGCGAGAGTAAACGACCCCTTATGGAATTATTAAAACCTCGCCCATGCGAACGCCGAGTAAACAGCGTTCGCCCGAACGTACCGGATCGTTGCCAACCAGAGAGCCAGCAGGAAATTAACCATTACCCTTCTGGAAAATACGACGCGAGGAGCACCGGATAATCAGGAAATAGACTCACTTTTAATACAATTCTACCTCTATCGTCGATCGTGCGATCTACATACATATATCTACGCTCGGTCTTTATCTTCGTTAACTGCGGACACGGAATTTCGTGTTACGAGATTCATCTGGTGTTCGCGCGCTCGCGGAACACGCGCCGAGAGGCGAAAGGGTGGCCTCGCGGAGTTAATTGGATGGGATGTGGGGTCGAAAAGGCGAAACACGTGAAAACGGTAAAAAGCTCCCGCGTATCGTTCCGTCCGGCCTTTATTGGAGCTCCCCGTGCATCCCCGGCGCGATGTTTGGTCATTGTGTGTACNGCGCTAATAGAAATTAAAAATAGTACGAGGATCTCGCTATAAACGGAGCGGACGTTGTACGATTAAAATTGCACAGTAAATCGTACCTGAGGTATTAATAACTCATTTGAACACGCCCTCCGGGACAATTGTTACGGCTCGTCGGGCGAAAAAAGGAGATGCTTTCAATTTTAACTACGTTCTTACGCGCCGGTTGATTAACGCGGCGGCCCGTTATTATCAACGCGGAAATCGATTAAATCCGATTTGCCTCGCTGTAATTTATTCAAACAATGCAATATGCATAATCACATTTTGTTTGTCCCTAAATCAACAATTAACCCAGTTCGCTTGCAAGAGAACGCGTTTAAATATTAAACCGTTCCAAATATAAATACGCAGTGCGGTACGACGCTTTTTGCTCTTTCGATTATTCATTTGGTACGCACAATTAAAACGTGACGATTCTCATTATTATTTCGTCGTCGGTCGTCTCGTCGTCCCGTAGGCGTGAGGAAGATGAAGATGTACATCCAGAAAGCCATCGACTTCGGCGTGGAGTCCGGCTACCTGATTCCGAAGGACGCGGCGTATCGAGTCCTACGCGTGTCCTCGGACCTGATGCGGGACGCNAAAGGCTTCATCGGCCGAGCAGTCGGGTCCACCGCACCCGGAGGTCGGTACCGTTGGGTGCAGCGCGTGCCCGAGCACTTGACCTTCGCCGAGCCCGTGAACCGCGTCCACCGAATTTACGACCGATCTCCACTCCCCCCGTTCTGTACGCGATGTCCACGCGAACGTTATCCTCGTTGCGCCACGCGGATCGATCGTCGCTGCATCGTCGACGAAGGGCGCGACCTGCTTCGACGTCGAGCCCCGAGAGATCCGACGGGACCCGAAAACTTTTCATTCCAGTTAGTGTTCGTAATGAGTAATCGACGACGGAGGAGGACGACCAAGGTTGTTCGCTCGCTCTCGAAGAGGGGTGGTTTCTCTTTCAGTAACGACTCGAGCGTGGGAGAACGGCGGCTCTCGTCAAATTTGATCATGTTATACGGGAAACAGTCGGGGTCGTGCCGAATAGACGAGCAAACGCACGTAAAACGCGGTCTAATTAATGGAAGAGCTCGTAGATTTGACGAACCTAGAGACCGTTAAACGACTCGAGTATACGTCGGACGTCGAATCGCGGTGGAAACGAAAAGATCCGGAGACCGCGAATGCATACATTCCACCCTTTGCTCGAAACCACCCTCGTGCAACTCTGTGCCATTAAACGTCTGACAAAGACTGCTGCACCCTCGCATCCACCGGATTCCTTCGCGACCACAAACGTCTGCACCTCGTCCCGCCTCGTTTCCAACCCTCTCCTTTGTACAGAGGGTAAACGGAGAACGCGGGCTCGGACCGAATCCGCGGGAGAATCGTTCGCCCTGTAACTACCCTCGTCGAGGGCAGGTGAAAAAAAAAAGGTAAAGCGAAGCGCAGAGAACGCGTTTGGAGAGTCGTCGTCGTGGACAACGATTGCGCACCACGTGGACGGATTCGCGCCAGTCGAAGTAGGGGTAGTAGACTGCGCCCGGTCTCGGGGTAGGGCGAGGTCCTCGGGTGGGGACCGACGTCGAGCGTCGACGGCAGACGCGCGTACATGGTCCTCTCTCCCCTCGCGAGAGACGCATCCGCGCCGCTCCAGACGAAAAACGACGACGGGTTCAGTCGGCACGCGGCGTCGCGACGCATTCCATCGTCGTGTGCTGCTTCGTCCACCGGTGGCGAGGCTCGTGGGAATCTTTTCTAGTTGGATGTTCTATGAACGGGAGGATCGTTTCCGGTGAGACCTGTGCCAGTGAGGAGCGACCGAGTTTTCGCCCGCGAGACCTGGACGTTCCTTGAACTTCGACCCCTTCGCACGACGCCACCCTGCTGCTGCGCCCTTCGGTGAGCGAGAAACTTTACTTCCGGCTCGGCCGACGAAAAGTTTACACCAACACTCTTTTCTTGTATTCCAACGTTTCTGACGTCGATTTAGAGGACGAGGCTTCTCCCATCCCTTTGACGAAACCGACTCGTCGATTGGCAATAGATTTTAGACGAAAAGGCGATTCGTATGCAACAATTTATTTTTAAGACGCTTTTCTACGGCAATGGCATTGCTTTCCAGACTTTTACCGTTCCGTCGTGAAACCTAGATAAGAATGCTTGTTTTGATTCGATTAACTGATACGCATAGAGGGAGGCTTCTTTGAAGGGAGGGTGAATACACATGATATGAAAACATCTTTGGAAAATACGTGCAATTTTTATTCAAAACATTTTCTTATACAACAACGGCGTCGTCTAGGCAGATAAAAGAATATTCAGATATTTTCAGAAGAATCGTTGGTTCGATAACAGAAATTATTAGCGCGACGAGAGAACGTCGTTATGGCGAACGTTTTACGCAAACATTTTACAAAATGATTTATAACAAAAGTTATACACTGTCGGTCTTCTACGGCGATTAAATTTTCTGCAACATTCAGCACTGGCCGATTGCCTCCATCTGTTACACGAGAGCGTGTCGTCGCAATTAAACCGAGCGTGGTTTACAGTAATCGGCGCGACGGTGCGTCCGTTGTAACGCGGTAACGGTAACCAACGGGAAGATGCCCACGTTTCGCGTAATCACCGTCGAGACCGGCAGGAAAAGTTTACCACGTAACCGTATCGATCGGTCCAAGCGGGCGGCCAATTACAGTGAAAATTTAAAGGAACAATTCCAATCAATTCTCTAATTTCTATTTAAATCGGATGAAGACGTCTCATCGAACCTCCCACGCGTTAACGAAATTATTCGACAAATGCTTTGCATCGACGCAATTATATCAATAAAAAATTTCTAATAATAATCAAGGGTGTGCACTATATTTGTTCGTGCAGTTTTCTCTATAAATAAAGTACCACGGTTCTTGATGCAGGAAAACGTAGAGAAATTTATAAATTTCTGAAACAATCACAGGAGAGAGATTAATTTTTTAACAATACGTATTAAAAACGAGAAAACGCGCGGATTAATTATAGATGGCGAACTTGAGAAAGTTTCCTGATCATTAATTCGGTGGTCATCAAAGCGGAAGATATTGCCGTCCCTTTTTAACTTTCTACGAGTTAAATCGTCCGTCGGCTCGCCGTCCGTGAACCCTCGTTTTCCACTCAATTCTCCATCGGCAGTTCTTCACTTTCTTCTCGCCGATAGCGCGAGTCCTCGCGGCTGCCTGGTACGGGAGGAAATCGCCCCAAAACAGAAGGAAAGATACGGATGTCACGTTTCGTCGCATTCGATGAAATAAAATCCAATAAACCCGTGGGTCGACGACTTCCCGTGGAATTTTATGCACTGCCAAACTGGCGAACGCGCGTCGCGAAGGCGTCGAGGCGATCCGATTTTAAAGGATTTTTCAATGCTCGTTTCATTTCTTCCATCGATCGATTCCGCCCCGCCGCCTTTCAATCTACTCTTTTAATATATTTTTCGCGGTAAACTATTACGAATGCGGATTACGAATAAAATGTAAATGATAGCGAATGAAATGTAAATGAAACTGCGAGTGAGAACGACGTTAGAAAGGTGTTATTAACGAAATACAAGGAATTATCTCGCTCCTCCGAGGCAAATTTTAAGCAGAGCTTGAAATTATTTCCGGCGAGACTAAGAAACGAATTAGTCCTTTGTTCCATCGTGTTCACTTTCCGAACCCGACGAACAAATTTCATTTTAACTTCGGTCGTGATCATCGTTTACTGTACCACCAATTTTCCCTGAAGCTGACTCGCGACGACGCCACGAGATCTTGTCTCGCAGAATACAAAATCGTCCGTGGTCTTTAGGACCTTTCACGGTTCGAAAACGAAAATAAAAAGAGAATTTTACTTTATCTTTAGTAGCGTAACAAAAACATTGGAAGTGGTTCGTGGATATTTCTGGTATCGAAAAGTCGTGATTTCTAGATCCTGTATCAGCCGTTCGTGAGTGTTCCTGTCCACGTGCCCTTTACGTCACCAGGCAACGTGTTCGGGCAAACAGACGGATGATCTATTTCAATAAATGTAATTTACCTCGAGCGAGGACGGTGTCCGACGAAAGAGGGTCGGGACGGGACGCCTCTCTTCCGTCGAACGTGAATTCGCCGGGGCGAGGCGAGAGGTGCGGCGAGACGGCGTCCCGGACAATTTCCACGCTCGTCCGCTCGTCGTCGTCGGTCTGAGCTCGCGTGCGGAGCCAGGGAAGGGCGAACGGAACACGTGTCGCGAGGAACAGGTCCGAGGGGTAAATTGCGTGCGCGCTCGCAATCGTCCCTTCTGGCCGGCATTCGGCGTACGTGCGCTCAGTTACTTACATACGTTTCATTCGAGAAGGATATTGTTCGCCGCCCACGGGAAACTTTGAACAAGAGGAAGCCTGCATTCAACGACCCGCCGGCTCCTCCGGAAGGAAGCAATACGGGTCGCCGCACGTTCTTAACGGCCGGGCCGGCGTCCTCGCCGGTGCCACCTACGACCACTTCCCTGACGAACTAAAACTCGTCTGGGAACAAATGATCGGATCGCCTTGGAAAGGGATGCTCGAAGAAAGTCGATAACGGAGCCAGAATTTTCAGGGGAAAGAAATTACGATACGCCCGCGCGAAATCCGTCGACACGGAGACGAGGTAATTGAACGAGCGTATTAACGCGACGTCTATTTTAGGAGGAAACGCGAAATAGAAAGACCGGCGTAGAGTTTTATTTGGAGAGAAAATGTTTGAAGAGAACGAAAAGTGGTGCAA
>SMSR01009492.1:0-17171 GCA_019453355.1 Ceratina japonica
CAGGTCCCATAATATTCGACATAAACGAGTACAGGAAGCCGTTCGATCTAGACGAATTTCTTAAGGACGATCCGATAATGAAAAAGTTGAAGCCGCTCGAAAAGGAGACGCGGACCAAGTACGGAAAGAACGGGAAACGAGTTTCAGCCGGCTTTAACGAGCCCGAAAGTGACAATGCGTTCAGAGAACGAACGAAGGCGCAGGATACTTTCGATGATCTACCAAAATATCATCGATCCACCGATTTCACTGACGTGTTCGCGGTAGATAAATTACACCCAGAAAACGAAGATTACGAGGAGGAGGAGGAGGACAGTGACGAGGATTTTCTGAGAATCGTCTCGAAAAGAAAGGGCGATGGCCCGTTCGGAAACGAATTTCGGTCGCGATATTTCACGGGCGACGTTATTAGAAATCTAAAGGACGTCGAACGAGATCGGAGGAAGAGGAAGAACGCCGAGAGCAAAGGCGACGTGTACAAAGCATTGTCCGCGGTCTTGAACAAGAAAAGCCGCGTTTCGCGTCCGGGCGAGGGCACCGACGGAAAGATCGGAGCCGGAGACATGCCCGCGAACTATAGAAACCTCTGGTCCTTAGAATATAAATCCCCGAGCAGGAGAGCCGACATGGAGGCGCAAGAAAGGAGGAAGTAGCGATTCATATAGATGGAAACATTAAATTAATCTTAAGAACTAGTCTATAAATTGAACTCAGCTGTTGTACGATGAAATGTTATAATAAAATGGATGTTGACAGAAGTTTGATATTTAAGTATTGAATGCGTCTGGTTTCTGAGAGAGACTAGATAAGTCCTCTTTAACCAATCTGGTAGCCGTCTGTCTGTGGATCGATCGAAATTTCCGCGCGATTCCCGAGCGGAATTCTGAGAGAGTGCAGGAAATCGAAGAAATCGAATTAAGGTAAGATAGGCAGCGGGGTTTCCCTCGACCGAGGGATGAATCTGGCCTCAACGGATATATAAGGCCGTCATCGTACAGTGCTCAGTGTCATTCGTCTGGTTTTATCATTTCCAGCAGCCTCGGCTCGATCCAAGCGGCAGCAACCAGGTAAATACGTGTACGATACATAGAGAGAAAACGCTTTTCGTGCCGGTCACGTGGCCGTCCTCTACCCGACCAGCCGATCCCGGTCCAATCGGTGTTCACCGAACCCGAGACACATCCGCAGTCAATTGATCCGCGTTTCCACGATCCTTGGTCTTGAATCTTCGCGTGCCTCCTTGAGAGAGACGGGAGAAAGGGACGGCGCCGACGCGTGGTCAGATAAACGAGACACCTACCATCCATATTTATTATATTTACGCGTTCACAATGCGACCGTTAAGGCGAACGCGGAAGCGCGAGATTCCGGTTATAAATGACGGTATGAATAACGAAAGAAAAAACGGGCCGGGAAAAAAATGGTGACCACCGACGACGACGACGTAGCGGATCGCCCGAGGGCGACGAAACGTCAGCGCGCGAAACGGGAAAGATGATTCGAGTTTATGGAAACACCCGCGATTCCCTCATATTTAACGATCGTAGGAGATCGGCTTTGATCAGTTTTCTAGATTCCATTGTTTCATCAATAGTTGTGCATCGGAGATCAATGAAGTCGCGGTAAAGTACTACGCGTCGAGGAATATTGTTGGTGAATTGTTGACTCCAAGGTAACCCGAAAGTTCATGAACGTCGTTCGCCGTCTCCTTTCCAATCTTCGTTATCGAGACCGGTAATTAATAGGAAAGTGGATACGGTGTATAGAGGCTTTGAACTATTGCATCCTGACGCCAGAGGCTAGTTAGGGTATTTCCATGCCTGCATCCTGTTACCTCTACCTTCACCAAGACTGACGTTCTATTGGATTCCAATTCCTTTTTCCATTTTCTTGATTATTAATCCCCCGCGCGAGTAAGAGAACTGATGAATTGTACGATATCCAGCATAGCTATCTTGTTTTTATCGAGATCCTGTTTATTTCTTGTTTTCTCTCGCGTCATAATTAATAACGTAACGCTTATATCATTTCTCCAAGTGAAACTTGTTGTGTTGAGGCAGAAAATCAACAGTAGAATTTTTATATCTAACCGCGAACGTAATACGACGATTGCATGGAATAAATCAATGTTTTTTCATACTCGTTTCAGCCATGAATAAATCAAGCCGTATGTTATTGGTGCTCTTCGTGGCCTATGTTATGGTTGTCATGTTCGTCGCAGGGAGCGCTCCCTTTGATCGAGCCATTGGTAAGTTAATTTTATTTAATCACCGATTGTTCTAATAATATCGATATTAACTTTGTCCCTAACTAAATTTTCAGGGGTTTGTATCAGAAACTGTGCCCAGTGCAAGAAAATGTTCGGGCCCTATTTCTTAGGCCAGAAGTGCGCCGACTCCTGCGTTAAGTACAAAGGAAAGCTCATCCCGGACTGCGAGGATGAGGGTTCTATTCAACCGTTCCTCCAGGCCCTCGAAAACGAGTATTAGATCCGAATCGACAGAGTTCCTCCCTATTTAATATTTATTCGCGCCAGGTATACGAGAAACGTGCCAAAACAAATTGACGAAGAAAAACTCGATGATAGATCGCTCGCGTAATTTATGTACAAACGTAGTAGAGTACGGAGTATTTTTCGTATATTTTTTCCTTTAACAACCGATCTTTGGTCTCAGGGATATATTTATATTTTGTGACTAATGAAACGATTTGATCTCGTATTTATGAGTATTACGCATGTAGTCCGCTTAGTCGTAAGTCATTATCGATGTTATAGTGATAAGTCATGTGAAGAATACTTAATAATAGTGCGACCGACATTCGAAGAAAATATTAAAACATTGTAAACAAGCTTCGAGTATATAAAAAAACCCAAAGCGAAGGATGCCAAATTATTTTACCATGAAGCGTATCGTTATAACAATTATTGTACTCACCGAACGATGTTTACTCCGGGCTGGGGGACGTCACCTGGCATTCCGGAATCGTAGACAATGTCTGCTTGAACTCTAGTTGTTGTACCTGAAAATTTATTTAAGCGTCGTCGTATTATGTACTGTCCAATCGCATAATTGTATTCCTCTTAAAAAATATATTTACACGTTGTCGAAGACTTTTCTCGTTTACGGCTGCTCTCGATAATAAATGTTTCACTTTGTCCAGGAGTTCGGACTTGTGGCTCAATTGCTCCCTCAAAACCTTTATCTCCGCGTTATCGTCCTCCTTGTGGACCTTTTCTAACGCGGTTACCCGTTGCTCGGCTAATTGCAAATCGGTTTCTAACGCCACGATTCGCTTCTGAGCGTCCTCGTACTGTCTTTTCAACGCGCTATCGTTTTCTCTAACTGACAGTACACCCTACGCGTGAAATTGATAAGATACCATTAGTGAAAGTTAGTTAAAGAATTAGCAAATCGAAGAGCTTAATTATAACGTGCCTGACGCCCGAAGCTCTTTTTAGAGTCAAGTTTAAGACGCTTGTTCTCCACCTGAAGCTTTTCGATAATTCTTTTCAATGTGAAAATTGTTTTCTCCATTTCCATGGCAGTCTTTTTTGAACCGTTATCGCGAGGCTCTTTGTCCGATGACCTCGGCGAGGAATCAGACAACTTTTCTTCTTTTAATATTTTTATGTATCTGTACGTAAAATAATAAATGACAAACAACCATTGAACATCATTATTTGTATTTCACCTCTTACAAAAAGACGTACTTTTCTAAATGTTCAACCTTCTCTCGTAACCTAGGTGCGTCACCATTCGCCTTTTCCAATTCGAGTCGGAGCTCGAAGTTCTCGGCTTCCAGCGTTAAATTCATTTTCTCTAAAATATCTTTGGTCATTTCTAATTTCTCTAGCTGACTAACAACGTAGCTGTTACCCTAAAAATCGCCCGTAAATGTAAGAAGCAATCAAACGAGCTACGCAGCAAAGCAAATCAAGAGACGAACCTGAGAAACGATTTCTAAAGCAGCGATTCGTCTCTTTTGCTCCTCGACCTTAAGTAGAAGCTTCTCAGTGTCCTCGTTCTCTAATCGATCGGACAACTCTTTGATCCGTTCGCGTAGGATCTGGCACTCTTTCTGAAGTTCCTCCATCACGTTCTGCTGCGGTACAGGCCTGGCTGACAAGCTCCCAGCCATTGTGTTCTCCAACTTTAATTTGCTCTTCAAGTACCATTTCTCTCTTTCCATGCACGAAACGACGGAGCGAAGTTTTTCGTGGCTGGCCAGCAACTTCGTGTACTCCTCCGTTTTCTCTTTCAGCTTCTCCTTCAATCTTTCTGCCGTCTGTTGCCACTTCTTTTGTTTCTCCCATAACGCGAGTTCTTCCGCTGTCTGCGCGATTTACTAATAATTATCATGAAGGAGTTTATGGATGGACACTAGAAACGCGTTTATGTACCTTAAGCCTTTTGGCTTCGTGTGCTAAATATTCTCTATCCAATTGTGCTCGGGCTTTTTCTAACTCCTCTTCGAGAGATTTTACTTTACGTTCGAGTTGAGTCTCACGTTGCGATGCTCTTTTCTCTTGCGATTTTACAGCCATGTATCTATCGCGATTAGATAGAATAGTAAAGGGGAAAGAGGAATTTTTGGGGTATATTTTATATTTTTATACATCTCAAAATTAATCTTAACAGAAATCATTAAAAAAGTTATGGTACTTCGATTATTAATATTTTCCTACTAAAATACCTGCGACTAATTTGTTGCTTCAACTCAGTTATCTCGTTCTTATACATCTTCTCCTTCTCCAACAACGATTGCAGTTGCTTCCTGACACTATCTACATGCTGCGAATGATCACGACTCGTAATTTCGGTTTCGCCCTGAGTTATCGCGTTTCGCGACCGATTCGTGGACTGCAATAACTCAACCTCGTTCTTCGCCCCAAAACAATGAAAGATTCGCGTTTAAACCGTGTCTACAAAAATGGTTAGACGATTTTCGCGACCGATACCTGTAGCTGCTGGTAAGCCAACGTGAGCTGATGAATCTTGTCATCCTTCTCCTGTAACTCTTTCATCAACGACATGTTTCCTTTCGTAACCAACATTCGATTCTCGGACAATTGTGTGCGCAACATTTCCGCCTCTGTTTGCCATTTCGCGCATTCGCCGCGATAACTTTCCAATTCACTTTTGTGCTGTTCCTCCAATCTGATAAAACACATTTCGGATTCAGTAATCTGGACAGGAGATTCTTCCTCGTTTGGGTAAATCATCTTCTGTAATCAGAAACCTACCTCTCCCTCATACGATCCATGTGATTGAGCCTCTCCTCGGCTAATCGATGCCACCGATCGCTCAATTCTTTCGTAATATTCAAATCTGCCTCCAAAGTGGACACTTTCTCCTCCAACCTGGCGACCTCCTCCACTTGCATCGCGCTGTTTCGTACATCTTCGACCCTTGAACTCGCTTCTTGCAATTTAACGATCAATCTGCCCGCCTCCTCTTTCTTGTTATCGCGCTTCTGCTCGGTTCTTTGAGTCTCCCTCTGCATAGACTGAACGCGAGCATGCAGGCTCCTTATCTCCTCCTGCAGACGAGCTGCAGCTTTACTATGCTCGTCCCTGTCTTCCTTCAATAAATTTTGATACCGAGTTATAGTCTCTTCTTTTTGATTCAGCAATTTCTGCAAACTGTTTATCGACGACTTCAACGCGAGCTTGTCAGCGCAGTCGTTGCCTTGCGACGAGAGCTTGTACTCCTCGAGCAATTTCTCTTTCTGCGTCAATTCCGAATCCTTGCTTTTTATAGTCCTGTTCAAGGAATCCACCCTCGCCTGGCTCTCCGCTATTTGCATCTCGTATTTAATTAACGTCGAGGATCGTTCAGAAGCGAGTTTCATGGCTTCGTTCAATTGATCCCGAAGTAATGATACTTCCCGGGCGCTCTTCTCGTCCACGTCCCTCTCTGCCTTCTCTTTATTCTCTATTTCTTTCTTTGAGTAAATTGTATCTTCTTTTTCTTTTACTTCCACGTCCTTTTGCTTCGTCTTCTTATTTAGATCTTCAGGTTTCCTTGGAGAGATCGTCTGAACTTCCACCTCGTTCGTTTCTTTCTTTTCCAAACAACAAGTGTAAGGATCAGTCTGGACTTCTTCTGATTTCACTTCTGTCGTTGCTTGAGCAGATGCATGCTTGTTTTCCAATAATGGGGGGCTTGTCGCCGCGCTGCGCGTGTCGATTTTTCGCTGCTGCTCGTCTCCTTTATTCCAGGCTTTCTGGATTTGTATCATATCGTGCTCCATTTCGTTTATGGCAGACTCGTACTCCATGAATTTGTTATTGGCGATTTGCAACTCGTACTCGAGTTGCGTTATCTTCCGTTTGTACTTGAAATCCTGATTAAGTTTGAAAATGAGTATTAGGATAAAATTACGATTTAGGGTTTCATATACTTAAACACGTACATTTATAGTATATTGCGAATATTCTGAAAAACGTTGTACGATGTCTTCGACGCTGCTACTTCCGATCTGTTGCTCCAAGATATCCTTTAAACTCTCGACGATCTGCAGGCGATTATTTAGCAATTCCTGTTGCTGTTTTGTATTTTCGTGGCATTCTTTAGCTTTTTTCATCTCGTTATCGATGTTCTGACGCTCGTTTTTTAATTTAACTGACAAGGAGACTATTCTGTCTAAAGCGCTAATCGAAGTAGAACCCGAGTACTGATTTTGAAAGAATCTTATTATATCTACGTACATTCTGAAAACGAATCCAAATTAAAAAATCTCGATAAAATGAAAACAAAATAATTTATCTGTTTATGAAATTCCTAATCGAAATCCTAATTCCTATCGAAAAATTAGTTTCACCTGCAACGATTTTCGCATTGTCTCCGGCAATCTTGGACGTAAGTACGCAAGCCTTCGCAAGTTGTTCTCGACTTGTCGAGTTCCTCTTGTAAACAGGAAATCTCGTTCTCTAATCTCAGCTTCTGTGCGTTCAATTCCATTTCTGATAAATTTTTACTGGCCAGTTCAAAATCTAATCTTGCAATCGTAGCTTTGTCCTCGCTGACTGCTTGTAAATTTAATATCTGATGCCTCAAATCATCCAATTCCAACGTTTTCAATGAATTCAACGAATAATGTCGCTGAGCCTCTTCCTGAGCGATTTCCAGTTGTTTCTTCAAATTCTCCACTTCTGTTTGAAGCATCGCGTTTTTATCTTTCAATTCTTCCAATTTGTTATCATCCAGTTGTGGCGATTTTTCGAAGTGCACGTCCTTCGAAAGCCTCTTGTGTAGAATAATCAATTCTTCTTGTAACTCGGATTTCGCCGCAGTGATTTCCTTCAGACTCTGCTCGCACTTCGACAGCTGCGCCTGCAAGATCTCATGCAAACTAGTCACGTGATCGGCTCGCTGTTTCTCCAAAAGTTCTCTTGCTTCAGCCTCTCTCAATCTTCCCGTCACATCTTCGCCGTCTTCGAGTCGAGTCTCTTTCTGCAAATGCTCCACGAGCTGATCTTTCTCTCGTTTCGCCAATTCCAACTCTTTCCTCAAACTTTCTATTTCGTTCTCATTACCAGATATCAGATTATTCTCTAAGAGTCCGCGGAAACGTATGCTCAACTCCTCGTGCTTCTCCTTCAATTCATTGTAAATACTGGAGCTGACGGAATTGAACAGATTGCTTTGCAGTACCGAGACCTCACGTTCGAGGACGTTGCTATGCTTGCTGGAATCGGCCAGCGCTTTTCTCAAATAACTCTCAGTCTTAATTGCCTCTTTTTGGTCGTGATACGCCTTAGCTGTTTCTTTGGCCAGTAATTTCTGAAGCGCGACATTTTTCCTATTTGCGATCAGAGCTTCGCCAGATGCTTCCACGAACTCTTTAGTCTTGGCGACGAAAGCTTTCCGAATTTCATCCTCGCCCTCTTCAAGTATCTTCGCGCTCTCTTCATAAACCTCCAGTCGAAGCTTCAATTTCTCAATTTCGTTTCTAAGCTCGTCGTTCCGTTCTATCAACGAGTTCTTCTGCTTCTCCCATTCGTCAGCCTCGTTTTTGTACGCCTCTTGCAGATTTTTCATTTCGGACAGATACACGCTCAATTTCTCGCTGTCGGACTCCTCCGTGTAGACTTTCTCAAGGTCACCGTGTTTGTTCAATGCTAACGCGTGCAGTATTTTATCTTTCTTTTGCAATTCCCTCCTATAATTATTTATATTCGCAGACGACGTTAAATAAAGATGAAGACGAACAGCTCGCAGTTTTTTATTCAACCGATATACCTCAGTTGTTTAAGCTGACCCCTCAATTCGGTGTTGCTACCTTGAACAACGTTCAGGTGCTCCTGCAATCTCATCGCAGGGTGGTACCAGCCTGCTAAATGCCTCACGTCTAATGCCTCTAACAATCTCTCTAGCGTGCTAGACTGTATTTCCACTACGCTTTTACCTGAGGTATCAAACGATCAATATTACCCGCCCAAAATTGCATGCAACAACGCAAAGTAAAAAATCCTTCAGAGAAGGATTAAAATGTAGGAATAAAGAAGAATTAATATACATTAGTATACATGTGTTTAAGAGCTCATGTGTGAGATTAAAGAGGTTCAGAGAAGTAGATTCGTGTGGGAAAGAAAGAAACAATCGGTGCATCGTTAAAGTACCATTAAAATGATCGAAAATTCACCGTCTTGGTTACGAATACTGTCGAGAATCTCATGCATCCCTCTTCTGAGGGCTTCGTTCTCGTCTATGACCAGCTGCATACTTTCCTGCACCTCTGGAATGTTTACTTTCGAATGCCACTTGAACACGGATTCCGTTAATTTGGTCGAGTGGAAGAAATCGCTAGCACCGTCTATGCTGCTCTCCGAGATATCGAATTCCTTCGACGTTTTACTCAATTTATATTTCAAAACCCTCATCTAAAACACGAGAATAGCCGAAGGAGAATTTTTGCACGGAGACAGCTAACTGAAAGCGTTTCGTTCTTACGTCCGATTTTAATTCTATATTCTCCTCGACGAGCACTTTGTTTTGTTGCAATAACTCCTGCAGCCTCTTCTCCTGCTCTTTCCGCTTAGCTAACGCGCGCTCGATCGACACTGACTCGTCCTCCGGAATGCCTAATTTTTCCCTATGCGACGTTACACACGTTTGAAATAATTCCTCAAGTAGCCAAGATACCTTGAGACACTAAGAGAATGCTTATGTACCTAAGAGTTATAATTTCCATTTCCTGATACGAGTTTAACATCTCTAATTTGTTCACGACGTCGATCAGTTCCCTGATGTGTTCGCTTTTACTTCTCAAATCGTCTTTCAGTTGTTTTATTTCGTGCAGAGCCTCGGTCAGGCTCTCGTTCTCGTCCTCGTACTTCTTTAAAGTCGCCAGCACCTCGCATAACTGAACAAAGTGGAACGATTCAACAAACTGTAGCGCGATTGTTAAAGAAAATGCGTTTAACGAACTGACTTTACTGCTCCTTGCTTGAGCGTCTTCCTCAGCGTCGTTCAACCGAGTTTGCAATTTAGATATCTGTTCGCCCGCGTCCTGCAACTTTTTCAACAAGTCCTTGTGCTCTTTTTTCTTATCGACCTTTCCCACCCTGAAGGAAACGTCAATGAAACTAATTTATGTCTATTTAACGATTATGTTACGTACTTCTTTGCGTCTGCTTTTAATTTCTCGATTAGGCTAGCGCTTTCATTGATTTCGACGGTTGCTTCGGACAATTTCGTCTTCAATTCGTTTATAATTTTGTCGCGACGATCTATTTCCTCGTTTAAACGAATAATCTCGGATTTACTTTGCTCCTTAACTGAAGTAACCGAATGCAGCACGGATTGAGATAAATTCTCCTTCAATCTTAATATTTCGTTATCTTTTTCATCCAATATTGCCTGACGAATTCGAAACTGGTTAAAAAGGGCTCGATGGTTGGCTAACTATAGATACCTTCCACTCATTAATTCTAGCGTCGATCGCAGCACCGAATTCGTCTATCGCCCTGTCTCTGTCTATTTGCTGAGCCGTGATTTCCTCGACTTGCGCGACCAACGCGGAATTCTCGCGTTCCAATTCGGATACACTTTCTGGAACGACCCATCGACATGATAAATTATTCGCGTTTATAGTTCGATCGGAATTCAATTTCAATGTAACAACCTTTGTATTCGACGGTTTTAACTCGAGCGGAGCTCAGTTCCTCTGCCATTTCGTTCATTTTTAACGTCGCGTCTTCCATTTCTCGAGTTAACGTCGTTAATCGTTCTTTCAAAATTACATTGTCATTCTCGAGACTCTAAGGAGTCGAAATAACGAATGAAAATATTGACGAAAAATTCTAAAAGTGTTCCTGTCTATTCAAATTTTGAAACCCACCTCTAATTCTGTCATAAGGACTTTTATTTTTTTATTCTTCCCCTGCAGAGCATCGTCGTGCTCTGTGCTCTCTTCTACATGCTTAAAAGAGACAATATTTTTGAGATCTGAAAATATCTTTGCTGAATTATTACTAATTGAAGTCTTACTTTGGAGAAATCAGTACTATCTCGTCTGGAATCATCCCCTTCTAGCATACAAGTTAAAATATATTCTGTATTAACTATGAAACATAAAGAAAATACAATGTAGTTTCTCTTTTAAGTAAAGCACACCTTTACCTTTCTTTTTACGTTTGGCAGGTTCAGGTTTTAAGGAAGAAATGGTCTGTTTTAATTCCCCACATTCTAACAACAATGACTCTACCTATTAAGACAGAAGATATCAACAACTATGATAATTAAGCTAATCAGCAGAAGGGAAAAATAAGAGAGAGTCCACTCATCTTTTATTGAATGAAAGTATGATAAATACGAAGATAGAAATGTTTTATAAAGAATGATTAAAAGCAGAAATATAAAATGGTTGTTTTTTACTTGATTGTCTTTGTATTGAAGTATTTCTTGGGAGAGTTTCATCAGTGTACGTAGGTTATGGGTGTCACTGATTTCGTCGACGTCGCAACTAATTATGGCTGGATAAAGACTCTCCATGTCGTCGTCAGTCAACGACGACGGGTCCGCCGAAAAAATTCGGTCCCAATCGGTGCGGCCCATTTTTCACAACAATTTATCAATCAACACTAATATAACCCCGCTATCAAACTCCTAATCGGTTTGTTTCACGTATGCGAGGGACGCTACTTCGTTGCCATAGCAACTCTGTTTTGAGTGCTGGCCTGGTATCTAGCGAGGCATTCGAGAACCGCATAGCGAATCGTCGTACCTACCGACCTTTCCCCCCTCAGATAATTTACAATTCTCATTACTACTTTACATTAATCGATTTCATTGACTAATGCAAGAAGTACAAACTTTCTACGAGATTTGTTATCAAAATTAAAGTTGCAACGCGTTGACAGAATTACACAAGATTATTACGACAATCGCATCATCAAAACAACGTTTGTCGCAAACAAGATAACAGCTTACAGCGTTCCTCTAATCCTATCATTCCTCTACCAGAACAAAAATAAATAGCTGATAAGGAACATTAATTTATTGCAATCTTTCATTCCCAACATATTCCCTCTTCCCTAATAAGATATCTGATTTTGGAAACAATGTACAAAACTTCATCAATATTCAAATTGTCCATTATCAATTTTATCAGATTCATTTTTCTTTAAAACATTAGCTCATTAAAACATGATCAAGAGATATACAAAAAATGAAACACAGTTTACGAATTATAATTCCGATATCTCGTTCTATGCATCACTAAACTTCCTGTGATGGGTAGATTGGTAAAAATGTACTTAGATAACAGAAGGCAATGAATTATAGTAGGGAGAGTCGAACTAAATAGAGTAACGATTACGCTCGCATACTAAATACTGTCGGAAGTGAGGCTGTTTACGAAATCGGCTCTGGGTCGAGCATGGGGGCTCGTTGAGGTTCCAAATACGATATTGTATGTAAATTGCGATAAAAAAGATTAAAGCCTGCTCATTATCGTCGTAGTTGCACGCTGTCGCCACAGTTCTCCGCGATGATACTCAGTAAATTGTCTACGCGGTTGCTGAACGCTCGTGCTTCCGCGGTTTTAAATCCCGCGGACAAATCTGTGCTACGCGGTCATGTCAGGTGCATACAGTTTACATATTATGCTGATAAGAAGAACAATGTTCCCGGTGAGTGCATATAATCCTTTAATAATAAAAGGAGTAAAAATAGGTGATTGTAAATTAATATTTCTTAGGTGAGACCGAAAAGATGAATATGTTCCAAGCAATTAACGATGGACTTCGAATTGCAATGACAAGAGACTCTGATGCAGGTAATTTCATTAATTACTTAATAAAAATTAAGTAATTCTTTAGATATTTTCTAGCAGATTTGAGAATAATTTTCTTTCATACTTAGTAATATTCGGTGAGGACGTTGCATTTGGAGGAGTCTTTCGTTGCACCATGGGTTTGCAAAAGGAATTCGGCCAAGATCGGGTATTTAACACGCCACTTTGCGAGCAGGGAATCGCAGGCTTCGGAATCGGTTTAGCTACAGCCGGTGTAACAGCCATCGCAGAGATACAGTTCGCAGATTACATATTTCCTGCTTTCGATCAGGTATTATCATTGCTCAATAATCTGCACAGAACTTACACCCAATTTATTCATACTTTTAAGAATAAAATTAGAATCAATATCGTACGATAAATACCTTGCTTTATAAATAGAAAACGAGTATTTTGAGATCTCGTGGTTTCTTATCTGTAGCTGGTGAACGAAGCGGCTAAGGCGAGATATCGAAGCGGCGGAGAATTTGATTGCGGTAAATTAACACTTCGAGCACCCTGCGGTGCCGTTGGACACGGTGGACTTTACCATTCGCAAAGTCCAGAAGCTTACTTTGCCCACACGCCGGGTTTAAAAGTGAGTAACAGCAGTAATCATGCATAAATAATTAATCCTATTCCTTTATGTGTAATCATAATGAAATGAGGAGGAATTCTGACAGAAATTAGAGGACTTACTGTACTTTTCGTTATTTTTATCTGAATCCTCAAATTCAGAAATGCAAACTTTTTCGAAAAAAACATGGCCGCTCTCTCTCCCAACCAAATTTCACATGAATTTCACTACCAACATTGTGCCGAACATTGTGGTTAGAATCAGATTACCGTGACACTTATATTATTATATTATTACGTATACATTACGAGAACGACGAAAATAGTATTACAAAACTCTGAGAGCCATTGTATATCAAAATGTTAAAGATTTTGGGATTAAAAACTTGAGCCACAAGTACGATCGTGCGAACATAATAGCACAAAGAAATTATTCAAAATCTAACCTTATTGGCGATAATTCAGCTGAATTGATGTGTCCACTGCTTCCTGGCACACTAGGCAGGCATCGGGGACTCATTTTGACAATGTACTGCTTCCAAAACTTGCAAAAATCACAGAAAATTGCAGGAGAACTCAAGGCAATGTCGCGAGACATCACACCGTGAGCTACAAGTCCAGGCGATTCAAACCGAGACGGTCGCTGATTGGTTACGATTGTCACGTGACGGCCGAAACCTTTCGATATAAGCTCAAAAGTTCGAAATTATTAATTAAATATCACTATTTAATATATGTAATTTATTAACATTAGATTATATATTTTTTTATTGACGTAGGTTAGTTATTTGTTCATTAATACTTCTAATTAATGGTTTTGTCGTGTGACATTGCGATCGTCGGTAAAAACGTAGTTCACCGGAATTCTGAGAGATGTCGCTACCAGTTCCAACCGTCTAACGAAACTATTGATTCCTCCAGTGCAGTTCAAAGAGAAACTATTTCACCTCTCAATATTTCGTAACTACTCCTTATTTCATTGAATTACTTTCCTCTTAATTTACAAGCAAGTGTTCCGTAATATATTTTTGCACGTGTACGCTCTGCAACGATCAAACTTTAATTGTAAATGAAAATTGGAAAATTGTGCAAGTAAGTAGCGACGAGCGAATTTCTATGCTCAAGGATACCCTTACACGCCTCGATTCTATAGCCGTTGACTCTTAACTTTCTGGAAGAGATTCCATGAATATTGTACGACACTTGCACTCGATGTATGCATGAGGAAAGTTTTCCACGAACACCGACGCGTCGATGTTGTACATCTCTCGATTACATGAATAGCAATCGCTTCGACATTTCCTGAAACTGGATGATCGCGCGCTCGCAGGTACAGTCACTTATTTTTTAAAAACCGTCAATCATATGTAAAGGTTTCAAATAATAACCAATGGGGTTCACAATTTTGGAACTCCATTTAGATTTCATTTTGTTTAAATGTACTTGAACAAAGATCCTCGCTGTATTTATTAATAATGTTCCTTATCAAACTTTTAATCCGACTGAAAAGGTTGAATGTCTCGTACCACTGTGACCAATGCGTTTGTCTTTCATCGCGGTATTTCTGGGTCACCGAAAACATGAAGCGATCATAATAACATTTGACAGGACATTATTTCTCAGACGGGGCAGTTTATCTTTGCGAAGGAATGAGTCTCAAGGATGGAGTTCAATTTACTTTTTACTGAGATGATATTTTGATACGGCCGGTACAGGTACAAATGGTATCCGCCACGCTTGTAATTATTTCCATTGAAAAGCATGCTTTGTCTTCCGGCGTACGTCTTATTCGCGATAGTGGATATTTTTGATCGACGTGTCCAAGGTCTGTACCGGATGACCCCGCCGCATGGCCGATTCCTTCACTTCAGTCCTTCGAATTTCGTCGAATGCCATAATTAACAGACGTACATGTACATACAACGTCTGGAAAGTATTTCTTGTCAACGTCGCGCTGAAATCTGATAGCACGTTCAATATTAATGAAGCAGTAAAAAAGAAAGCGGCAATGTTGAAAGTAAATTGTCTGTAAACTATTCTTAGAAGTTTCATTTACCCGTTTTAACGCGGCATGTATAAACTTAACTGAAATCGCGCGTCCCCTCCGCGGGTTCTGCAAATCGAAACGGCGGAGAGACGCGCCTTGCGTCACCAAGAAACAACAGTTTCGCGTGTCCATTAGTGGCGGCTTTTGAACGAGACAGAGTACATCGGATTTCAATACGTAATCGTCGATTACTGGTGAATTTTAACTTGCAGGTCGTCGTGCCCCGGGGGGCGAGGCAGGCGAAAGGTCTGCTGCTGAGCTGCGTAGAGGAGCCAGACCCGTGCATCGTGTTCGAGCCGAAAATACTGTACCGCACCGCGATCGACGAGGTGCCGACGGCCCATTACACGATAGAGATCGGCAAGGCTGAGGTTGTGAGGGAAGGTAGGTAGGCGTACTTACAGGAAGACTCGCGGGGCCTCTCGCTCTCGTCTCGGTTAAGTTTCACTTCGTGACTGCGTAACAATGTCGTCTATGGAGCGCGTCCGAGCATCCTCCGCGCGCGAATCGTCGTCCTTTCGCGCGGTTAACGATCTCCGACCGATATCGCGGCCGATCGCGAAACTTTCACGGAGTTCGTCGTCGACGACGGCGGCGCCGAGCGAATTCGCAACGACTGATCGGCCGGATAAAATTCGTTACACGCTTCTAAGTTGCGAGTATACCCTTTTACTCCGTGGCGAATCTCACTATTCATCGGATACGAATTACCATTGTTATAAACTGTTCATTCGTCAACCACTTCACATATTTCATCACGTTATTAAAGCCAGCAAAATAAATTTAGACACGTATGGTTGTCAAGCGACTCTTCTAACATTTCTAACGAGAAAATTCAGTCAAATTTTTATTGAAAATAATACAAATAACGACGCAAACCCATGTTCTCCCCCAATTTATTGGATGACATTGACATTCTTCCTTATCGCGTTATCCGAATCAAGAGCATTAGTCATCGCCAGCTTAACTAAAGTCTGATCCCAATCATCGGGCACAATACAGCCCGAATCTCGACGAACAGCGCAGCGCATGACAACGCCTTTCGCAAGCACCAATCAATAAACCCATACGATTAAGTCATTCGATCGCTGACAATACCTATCGCGTTGTACCTAACAACATTAATCAGGATCGCTGAGTAGATCTCGGACCTGCAATACCGCCGGAAAAACTCACCCTATTGGCCGAGAATATGATATTTACCGATCGTCCTTTCATTATCCAACGTGAGCTATGACCGGTCCTGAAACGGGATACGTTTTACACGCACACAGGTAAACGGTAAGACGTGTCAAGCGAAACGGGTTCAGGAGTTACTTTGGTTACTAATACGGATAAATATCATTATCCAATAGGATGGAGCTAGCTCCAGTGCCATCGTGATATTCAGATGCTGAGATTGATTCATCTAATAAAGAGATAAAAGATATTCTTTAGTTTCATTGAAAGTTACGTAAGGGAAATCGAAATATGGATTGAATAAAAGGAACAAATAGATTCGAGTTCGCAAGACGGCGAAACCGGACAGGACTGTCGCAAACGCACGTCGAAACGCCTTGGAAAAAAGTGACCTGTCGAAGTCTGAAAAAATCAGGCCTCAGGCCCGAGTCATAGCTCCGAGGGGAAGGGCCTCTTTTATATCGCCCTCACGTGCCTTGCACGTTCTCGCAACTCCTACCGTTATTTTTTACGAGCCTGTTTATTGGGTTTTTATTACAACTGAGCTCGAATTAATTCAATCTTGCATGTGAAATCGCAATTCATGTTTAAGAGACCTGTTTATACGATCATAAATTCAATCATTGTTTTAAGTGGCAATTCTTGTTGATCCAGCCTGTATATTCATCCGCGATGATATGCACCGACATAATACGGTGTCGTACGGGAATGTAATCGATGATCTAAAGATTTGCGAACGTAGGTGACGCGGCGACGCTCGTGGGCTGGGGGACTCAGGTGCACGTACTGTTGGAGGTGGCTGATCTCGTCCAGGAGGAGCTCGGCGCGTCCTGCGAGGTGATAGACCTCGTTTCTATCCTGCCTTGGGACGCGGAACTCGTTTGCAAGGTAATTTCGTCATTATAATTCGCTCCGTTTGCCTTCCTTTTTTCCTTCTTCTCTCCTTTCGTCGGTGTTAATGCAACCGGATCGTTTGCATGCGTTACGTTCAAAAGCGTTACGTTTGCGCGGCTATTACGTGGGTTCGTGTCCTTCGCGGAGACAAGAGAAAGAGGAAGAGAGCGACGGGGGTGGGGGCGAGGTACGA
>SMSR01009493.1:0-16662 GCA_019453355.1 Ceratina japonica
GCTGTTCCGTCGATCGCGATCGGTTGAATCCGAGGAACTAGGGTCCTTTTTAACGGCAGGCGCCATGGGAACGGAATTATGTGGTTCCGACGCGTCGTGCGACGTCTTTGGTTCCGGAGTGACTTGCCTCTTCGGGGATTTCCCGCTGCTCGCTCTCGAGCTCAGGTCTCGCGGCTCGTCTTGAGGTAGGTCGTCCGCGTTCTCCTGCGACGAGCCAGTGTCTCGTCTGACGGAGTTCACCAGCGCCGCGGCGCTGTCTCTGTTGCAGGCTTCCGGGGAGGGGGAAGCGTTCGACTCGTGGTCATTGAAGCTGAGGTTCTTCGACGAGTTGGGCGACGTCTTCCGCTCCTCCGCTTCCAATCTAGACATCGACATGTCCTCAGGCTGGCTCTGGAAGTCGTGCATCGCCGCGCTGTCCGACAGACGTCGCTGCACTCTCTCTTCGTCATTAGACGAATCCCCGTCAGTAGACGAGGAGTGTATTTCAGGGAGAACCGCGCACCGAGTCGGATGCTGAGACTTCCGCTTCCGGACTCCCCTGCTGTGCATCGACGTCGTGTTCATAGAATTCTGGTTCAGCGAGTAGCTCTGTTGATCGACTGTACTCATAGAATCGTTGTCCTCCATGCTGTCCGCGTTGCTGACGAGCTCCTCGTCCGTCGGATCGCCGAAGTACAACTTCGGTCTCTTAGCCAAACTGAAGTCCGCCGGCTGTTCGTCATCTTCTTCTCCAGAACGCAGGGGCAACCTTGTAGGCGGATTGCTGTCGTCTTCAGCCACAACCACGATACCCGCTTTCTCGTCCTCGTCTTCGTCCTCACCTTCTACAGCGGCAGTGGAAGCTTGAGTAGATGGCGACACTGTGTCCACTACAGAATTAACAGAATACGATCCTCTAGCTATAGTATCTCTAGGCGCGTCGGTCTTCATCGGCAAACTCGCGGTAGTCAACGCGGTAGTCGTCGAGATTCCGGCATTCGCGTTCATCCTCTGCTGAAGAGCTTCATCATAACAAGATCTCCCTTGACCCTGAAGATCCAGATGCTTGAAATCAAGACCGCAGAGGGAAGCCGGCGATCGGAGATCGGGAGGTGGAGTCAGCATCGGAAACGAGCCGAAGGGGAGGTGGTTCAAACCGCTGGCAGGAACAGGCAGGCCAACCTGCGGCGGTAAAACCAGCGCGTGTGCCATCGACGATCGGCCGTCGTGCGGCGAGATCTTCCTGCGCAGGTGCGGCGAGTGTAACTTCGGGTTGGGATTAGCACTGTGCCTGTTGCGCGACCGCCGCGAACTGAACATCATGATGCACCCCTTCACGGTGCACTGGTGCATCTCGCGCAGGTGCACCGCGCTGAAGTGTATCTTCAGTGCGCCCTTGTCGCAGAATGTTTTTAGGCAGACGTTGCACTGCACCCTTTTCTTTCCGGTGGTGGGGTTGATGAAAGGTGTGCCGAGGTTGGGAGGGATGTTGCCCGAAGAGCCCCACTGGCTTCCAGGTCGTTTTCCGGGAGAATGAGGCTTCCTTCCAGGGATTCCCGGCGGCCTTCCGAGGGGAGCAGCTTGAAGAGGTAACGGATGATGATGTCGCTGCTCGTTTATATGTTTTGATGACGAATCGCGCCTACTTAGGTTCAAAGCACTGTCCAAGTTCTCTTCGTCCTCTTCGTCCTCTTCTGAACCGAAGTCGCTGCTCTTTTCACCGCCGCTGTGGACGTCCGACGGCGCTGTCATCCCGGCTACCGACCCCGTGGTTTTTCCCAAAGGCGGTGGGGGGAAGTGCGTGGGGAAACTCGGCGGCAGGGCTCCGGAGGAGACCGACAGCGGGTGTCCGAAGTTGAGCGACGAGGAAGACACCGGCGCCACGGGAGGAATGTGCGGCCTTGAGAGTTGGTTGCTGCTCGAATGGTGAGGTGGGCTGTGAGGACTCTGAGGGTTTCGCATCGCTTTCCGGTTTTGTAGAAGCTGCTCTGTCGGCGTCGGAGGCGGTATCGGCGGAAACGCGGGTAAACCGAGTGTTCCTAGTTTCCGGAAGTCGAACGGCTGCATGCTTTGCAATCTGTTCAACGGCGAGACTGTCAGGTGCGAGTCCAGGCTTCTGGGCGGCGAGTTGCCGCTACTCGTCACCCCGGAGTTCCCGCTGGACGCGGTGGAATAGTGTTTCTGCGCCGTGGGTGACATGGGGTGCGACACCGAGTGTGGCGGTGGCGGCGGCGCTAAGGGTGGCGGCAGCCTTGAGCCTGGCGGCGGGAGGCCGCAGTGGAGGAGGTGCAACGGTGGCGGTAAGTGTGCTAGTGGCATCGTCGGCGGCGAAGGTCGTCTGCTTGGTGACATAGCATCCGTACCCGGCGTCCCGGCGGCCAGCAGCAACTGCTGCACGAACGGACGCGTCTCGGCGAACCTGAGGAACTGCTGCAGTACCAGCGGCTCCTCCTCAGGAGAGCAGATGCTCCATCGGTCCAGCACCGGGCCGTTCTGCGAATCCTGCGAGCAAACATCGAATAATTCGTCATTTTTTTTTTTTTTTTTTGATTCTTCAGGGTCATGTGTTAAGTTTTGCTTGGTTGTCGTTTGTGAGGAGTCTGGGACTGTATTTACAGTGATGTCCTCATAACATAACGTATGTAACATAATGTATAAGCAAGTATGTGAATTATACAATTAAATGTATAAGCAAGTATGTGAATTGTACAATTAAATTCACATACTTGCTTATACATTAATTTGTCTAATGAGAAACTACTGTGACGTCCGTAAATAATAAAATATAATAATTAATGTATAAAATATAAAAAATTAATACATAAAATAAAATAATTAGTTTGTCTTAATTATAGGATTTAGTTCAAATTTTACATGAGCTTTCGTCTGCATATAAAGAGATTTTTGTAAAAATTTGAAGGCTCTTCATTACTTTATAATCCATTACTTTATAAATTAGAAATTTGAGAATTTTATACAGAGTCTTTACTATTTTCCTCGCGATTTCAATGAATACCAAGTTTTTTTAATTTTTTGTTAGACGTTCTATAGTAAATTAAGCTCTCTAAAATTCCACAGAAAGTAAAGTTCTTTGATCCAATACTAAAAATTGTATACCGTTTCGAAATGTGTAAGAATATTTATGGACGTCACTGTAATTGTTTGAAGATTGTTACTGAAAATGTACATCGAAGCATAAATATTATAAGATATTTTATTCAAATATGTAAGAATTTAGAAAAACTGATTAACATACGAGTTCTTTTGATTGACAGACAACATTTTAAGATAAATTATTCCACTTTTGTGATTTTGGTTTATTAAATTTGTGATTGTTAGTCTTTTTTCAATGTTTTACAGAATTTCATAAAGCACTATGTAATTACGAAGTTTTTACATAAATAAAAAAAGAGTGCTATTAAATTATCATATTACTTCTAATAAAATTATAATGAATCGAACAGCTATAATAATAATCACTCAGCCATATAATAACATACTACATCCAATTTTTTTTCAAATGAAGTAATTCCTGCAAGAATTTCTATCGATCGAAATAAAATAAATATTATACAAAACATAAACCATAATTTGTATAATTATATGAATATTGAAATACATTATAATTATGAGATATTTATCACACGATCGTTTATTACTCTTTCACTAAAAAATGTCCTACTATTGAAAAGAAATGGGACAGAATAGATTGAAACAGTCTATTCTAACGTCAAACGTTGATAAAAACCGCGAAACCCGCAAGAAACGTTGTGTGTCATGGTCGGCCGTCAACGAAGCGTTGCAGAGATTAGCATTGCAACGGTATACTAAATAATACATTTCCTCGATACCCGCGCGTGTAATCAAACGGTAACCAATCAATTACCGCACCCGTTTCAATATGCGAGCTTCTCGCTTCTTGTTTACCCTCGCGCGTGCAACAGCTCTTTATTGCGTTAACTATTACGCGTAAGATAAGCCATTCTGTCATGTAAACTTTCTGATCATCTAAGTCTATTTTTTAACATAAGTATTATCGTATAAACTTTGTATTATAATAGTTAGAAATTAAAGAATAATGGAATTTTTGATGAATGAAATAATCCATTGAAATAATACTTTGAATCTTAGTATAAAAATAAAAATAATGAATTGAATCTTACTATAATATATTGAAATAATACTTTGAATCCTAGTATAAAAATAAAAATAATAAATTGAATTCTATTATAATATATTGAAATAAAACATTGAATCCCAGTATAAAAATAAAAATAATACATTGAATCCTACTATAATATATTGAAATAATAAATTGAATCTTAGAATAAAAATAAAAATAAAAATAAAACATTGAATCCTAGCATAAAAATAAAAATAATACATTGAATCCTAAATATATCCTACTATAATATATTAAAATAATACTTTGAATCCTAGTATAAAAATAAAAATAATAAATTGAATCCTACTATAACACATTGAAATAATACATTGAATTCTAGTTGATTTACACGAAAGCACTTCTTTTACTGAATCGCGGAAGTCTGTTTTACGTAACTGTGCTATGCGACGATTAATAGTAGGGGAAGTCGATGAGTAACCGAACTAATTTATTCGCCTTATCGCAATTAGTTCTAGCCGAGTTGTCGCGACATTCTTTACACAGTTGCCATCAATGCGAACTGGGAATTACCCGACAGGATAATTATGCTCGTTAACGATTGCGCATACTTTTATGTTACCGCTGCGAGGGAGTGATGTTCAGAGAAAAACAGGATCGTAATTTCAGATCAGAGCCTCATGCACGCGGAGCAATCGTTAAACTGAGGATATTTTGTATTTAAATGAGATTTGGCTGTGCATGTAATTGAATCTGTGTTAAAGTGTTATAAACTGACTTGTATAAAGTTTGAGAAATATTTAATTTAATGTTCTGAGTTAATTAGAATTAATGCAGGATGATATAATAGTTGGTTCTGTAATTTAATATTATTTAATATTGGTTGGAACGTCGATAAATAAATATATAATTAAACTAACTTGAAATTGGCATTTATTATCTTGTCCACAAAAAGGTCATAAAGAATCAAATTTAAATATTCAGTTGGACGTAAACTATTTACAAAAATATGGAAAAATGTTGAGAAATATTTAATTTAATATTCTAGATCAATTAGAATGAATACATGCATATAATTCAATAAATTAATAAATGTGATTAAATAAATGTGTGAAATAAATAAATTTAAAAATTTGCTGCCTTTGAATTTTCTATAAATATCGAACTTTTCGAACGGTACGAAATTTCCGAACAATCCAATATTAGAACGTACAACCATGATACATCATGTAGAAACTAAGGATTAGATATATCATTTTTCTTTCTACATTTCATTCTCCGAAGTAACGTTACAGAAGATTTACTCAATACAAAACTCCGTAATCCTCGACTTGTTTCAATCGTACAAATGGTTACGGCGATACACGGGAAAACAAATTGGAAGAAAGTAGCAATTTCTAAGTTTAGTATGTCATCGTACGTATCGCTTCCTGGTTCGAGTTCATTGCCGAGCGGCGAGGTTTCTTTAGAATCGATTATATACGCGAAACCTGCAGACTAAGGTCGGTCGGGTTTCTCTTTCGCGTTCTTGATTTCGTCACACCCGTTCTTCTGCGACACCTCCGATCGAAAGTCAAGATCACTTCTTACTGATCGATTAATGGGCCGTGATAATAATTTCGTTCTTTGTCGTCCCCTCGATAAGAAAAATACGTCTCAAACCTTTTTCTACGCCGCAGATCAGGAAATGCTTCTGAATCTGTTCTTGCAAACGGAGGTTCAGTTTATACTAAATTTTATTATCAAAAACAAAATGACAATTATTGTTTTACACAAGTTTCAGTCTAAATTATAAACTTTTTATCGTATTAAGATTATTATATTTCACAGATCGGCAATCATTATTTAATATATATTCATGTAACTTAATCATGCAACCAATTGTACAAATTTATATAATATATATATATATATTAATTATATATATTATAATATATTATATTATAATGCATGTATTCATTCTAATTGATCTAGAATATTAAATTAAATATTTCTCAACTTTTTTCCATATTTTTGTAAATAGTTTACGTCCAACTGAATATTTAAATTTGATTCTTTATGACCTTTTTGTGGACAAGATAATAAATGCCAATTTCAAGTTAGTTTAATTATATATTTATTTATCGACGTTTCAACCAATATTAAATAATATTAAATTACAGAACCAACTATTATATCATCGTGTATTCATTCTAATTATATTATATACAGTAGAATTATTATTAATATATATAATATATTATATTATAATATATATTAATAATAACTGGGATAACTTTGGGAGCGCGATAAGAAATGCAGAAAAATGGCAATGACAAATTTATTTAGATTATCAGGAAATTGAAATGATCGAAATTACTTTTTTAATAGAAGTTCTATTTTGGATGGTCACATCAACAGTAGAATTATTATTAATATATATTATAATATAATATATTATATGTGACCATCCAAAATAGAACTTCTATTAAAAAAGTAATTTCGATCATTTCAATTTCCTGATAATCTAAATAAATTTGTCATTGCCATTTTTCTGCACTTCTTATCGCGCTCCCAAAGTTATCCCAGTTCGTGTGAATCAGTGAAAACATTTTTGCTAGCAGTATTTCGAAAAATTGTTGAAACCAGAAGGTGTTTGCGCGGCGCGTCGAGACGTCACGTATCGACGCGGATAGAGTCACGGGCTCTTTCTAAAACTAAAATCGGGGTGGTCAACGATACTATATAGAGAGCGAGAGAGAGAGAGAGAGAGAGAGGCGTCGGCGTCGGGGCTTGTATATTTACGCATACCGACGGGCTCGACGTAACGCAGGACGGGCACCGGGCCGCGACGCTTTTCGCGTCCCGCTGTATATTTCTTCAAGCACGCACACGCGGCCGCCGCCGCGAACGACGCAGCGCGCCGCGACGACGTTCCGTTAACGACGCCACTCCGAAATCCGAGGCGAACGTTATTTTTCGCCACCAGCCGAAGCTGAGCGACACGCAACACGCCCCAACGTTTTTTTACTAACGCGAGACCTCGAATCTTGAGACACATTTCTGATTAGAAAATAAACTGGATTTATATAATTACGACAATATAGAAAAAAGTTGAGAAATATTTAATTTAATATTCTAGATCAAATTTAATACAATTTCTACCGGTTTCAAAGAACACGTACTGAAATTTTTGCATAAAATTATTATTATTAGTTCAATACTTTTCCCTCTGTTAAATTTTTAACGTTTCCTGTATTGGTTTTTATATTAATTAATTAAATCGAGGAAAAGCGATTAATAATGATAATTTTAGGTGAAAATTTCAAAGGGTGTCTTTTGACAACGAAATAAAAGCTTGAAGTTTTCGGAAGAATGATGTACGCGGCTTGGTTCGAAAACTGAAAATTTTGTCGCGTGTTATTTTGAAAACCGTTACTCGCAGGAAAAAAATACCAAGAATGATTGTTGTAGGGAATTTATCAATCTATAATTTCGATCCTATGCATATATATCGTCCGACCAATAGGAACTTAGATATTTGCGAAAAACAGTTTAAATTCAAATCTTCAGAACTTTTCTCTCATCCCATGAAAGTTCACCAAAATTTAACACAGTCATTATTTAACCAATATCTACTCATACGCTAAATTTTAGATTTTTCATAATTTTGAAACTGTTACCGGTAGAACCTCCTTAATTAAGCAATGTGTGACCTCCGGAGATCCTTTTCCCGGGAAACAATAGTCCAAATTAGTAAAACCATTCGATTCTCGGAAACTTCTGTACTTTCACCTTTAAACATTCACGAATAAACTCGGTTTCCGGGTAAGCGTTGCCCAAATCGTGCGGACACTCGCGTTTTTGCCGGCGGCTCGCGGCTTTTCCCACGCAGATTTCCCGCATTCGAACCCGACGTTCACCCCTTTCTCTCCGGGGAACTCGAAATCGTCGTCGGTTCGCACGTGTGCGTGACCAGCTGAGGTCCGTCGAGAGAAAACCGATTCCGCGAAATGGGTAAACGTTCTTCGTTACGCGAAAGGAACGCCTGGCCTAAACGGTCTCGCGTCTGAGAAACTGAGAACGCACGCCTACCGTGGGACGATTTAATTCCGCACGCGAACCGGTAACGATTTTCTAGAACGTGTGCCACGGACTCATCGTCGACACTCATAGTTTTCAAGACTTACGACATCTTTTCAATAAATAAGAAATACATACATGAATTTAATATTAAGTTTTCTTTCGCATGGAAAATAACAGCAATAAGTGAAACGAGAATCTGGAACCGCGAAAATGGCCGCCAGATCTCGGTTACCGATTCTGGAAAATTTTTCGCCCGATTACATTTTAGTGTGTCTGGTTTTTTCGCGAAGACAGAGTGTTTTTTCCTCCCACTTTTTGCGGCCCGCTTCGTTTTTGCCCGGATCTGCTTATTACGCACCGTCGCGGCACGAGTTGCAGGACGTTCGTTTTTTTCTTTTTTTTTTTTTTCTTCTCGACAGGTTACTTAACGAAAAGTTAATCTTTGTTCTACTGGAGGCGCGGTACGAGACGTTTTACACCAGCGCGCCACGGAATTAGAGACCTTTCGGTGCTCGTTTTCTTGTTCCCACAATTGATTAACGATCTTTTAAAGAAACACTTGACGGGATCGTGTTAAAATTCTTCCGCCTTAAAATTCAGTTTTCTGCGAGGTCGTTGGACTCCGGCTCGTCTCCCGTAATTCTCCACTGTTAACGCTGATTAGGTTGAGAATTTAATAAATTTATATAGTGCAATGTTTGTTATTAAGTGTGAAGAGTGACATTGTGAAATGATTTTCGAAACTGACGTTGTATTTCTAAGCACGACATGTGATATCATTAGAACATTAGAAGTCATCATTTTTCCTATTGCACCCACGGGATAAACGATCTCCTGTAATTCTATACTCTTAACGCTGATTAGGCTAAGAATTTGATAAATTTGTAGTGCAATGTTTGTTGTCGAGAGTAAAGAGTGACATTGTGAAACAATTTTCGAAGCTGACCCAGCTGTATTTCTAAGCCTGATATCTAATATCATTAGAAGTTATCATTTTTTCTATTGCAGCCACGGGATAAANTGCATAAAATTATTATTATTAGTTCAATACTTTTCCCTCTGTTAAATTTTTAACGTTTCCTGTATTGGTTTTTATATTAATTAATTAAATCGAGGAAAAGCGATTAATAATGATAATTTTAGGTGAAAATTTCAAAGGGTGTCTTTTGACAACGAAATAAAAGCTTGAAGTTTTCGGAAGAATGATGTACGCGGCTTGGTTCGAAAACTGAAAATTTTGTCGCGTGTTATTTTGAAAACCGTTACTCGCAGGAAAAAAATACCAAGAATGATTGTTGTAGGGAATTTATCAATCTATAATTTCGATCCTATGCATATATATCGTCCGACCAATAGGAACTTAGATATTTGCGAAAAACAGTTTAAATTCAAATCTTCAGAACTTTTCTCTCATCCCATGAAAGTTCACCAAAATTTAACACAGTCATTATTTAACCAATATCTACTCATACGCTAAATTTTAGATTTTTCATAATTTTGAAACTGTTACCGGTAGAACCTCCTTAATTAAGCAATGTGTGACCTCCGGAGATCCTTTTCCCGGGAAACAATAGTCCAAATTAGTAAAACCATTCGATTCTCGGAAACTTCTGTACTTTCACCTTTAAACATTCACGAATAAACTCGGTTTCCGGGTAAGCGTTGCCCAAATCGTGCGGACACTCGCGTTTTTGCCGGCGGCTCGCGGCTTTTCCCACGCAGATTTCCCGCATTCGAACCCGACGTTCACCCCTTTCTCTCCGGGGAACTCGAAATCGTCGTCGGTTCGCACGTGTGCGTGACCAGCTGAGGTCCGTCGAGAGAAAACCGATTCCGCGAAATGGGTAAACGTTCTTCGTTACGCGAAAGGAACGCCTGGCCTAAACGGTCTCGCGTCTGAGAAACTGAGAACGCACGCCTACCGTGGGACGATTTAATTCCGCACGCGAACCGGTAACGATTTTCTAGAACGTGTGCCACGGACTCATCGTCGACACTCATAGTTTTCAAGACTTACGACATCTTTTCAATAAATAAGAAATACATACATGAATTTAATATTAAGTTTTCTTTCGCATGGAAAATAACAGCAATAAGTGAAACGAGAATCTGGAACCGCGAAAATGGCCGCCAGATCTCGGTTACCGATTCTGGAAAATTTTTCGCCCGATTACATTTTAGTGTGTCTGGTTTTTTCGCGAAGACAGAGTGTTTTTTCCTCCCACTTTTTGCGGCCCGCTTCGTTTTTGCCCGGATCTGCTTATTACGCACCGTCGCGGCACGAGTTGCAGGACGTTCGTTTTTTTCTTTTTTTTTTTTTTCTTCTCGACAGGTTACTTAACGAAAAGTTAATCTTTGTTCTACTGGAGGCGCGGTACGAGACGTTTTACACCAGCGCGCCACGGAATTAGAGACCTTTCGGTGCTCGTTTTCTTGTTCCCACAATTGATTAACGATCTTTTAAAGAAACACTTGACGGGATCGTGTTAAAATTCTTCCGCCTTAAAATTCAGTTTTCTGCGAGGTCGTTGGACTCCGGCTCGTCTCCCGTAATTCTCCACTGTTAACGCTGATTAGGTTGAGAATTTAATAAATTTATATAGTGCAATGTTTGTTATTAAGTGTGAAGAGTGACATTGTGAAATGATTTTCGAAACTGACGTTGTATTTCTAAGCACGACATGTGATATCATTAGAACATTAGAAGTCATCATTTTTCCTATTGCACCCACGGGATAAACGATCTCCTGTAATTCTATACTCTTAACGCTGATTAGGCTAAGAATTTGATAAATTTGTAGTGCAATGTTTGTTGTCGAGAGTAAAGAGTGACATTGTGAAACAATTTTCGAAGCTGACCCAGCTGTATTTCTAAGCCTGATATCTAATATCATTAGAAGTTATCATTTTTTCTATTGCAGCCACGGGATAAACGATCTCCTGTAATTCTGTATTTTTAACGCTGATTAGGTTAAGAATTTGATAAATTTATAGTGCAATATTTGTTATCACCCGCATAAAAATTGTAACAATGGCCAATATTTTGGCAAAATGTAAGCCAATCGCATTGCCAATATACTATTGATTTTTGCAAACACTTTTGATTCTTTTTTTTAGTTAATACACTATGTTTTAACTAATTATAATTCAATAGTAATTTAATAACAATAATAGAAATATTTGTTATGTAATAGAATGTGTAAATAAAATAGAAAAAAGAGAATAATAACATTTATTAAAAAAGAGAATAATAATATTTACAATTATAATAAATTTGTAAATTATATAAAGAGTTGTATTTATTATTATAATCAGTTAAAACATAGTGTAATAATTAAAAAAAAAAATCAGAAGTGTTCCAAAATATTGACGACATGTATTTTAATTATTTTGTAAAAGTATTGGCAAGATATTGGTAAAATATTGCTGGGTTACTTTCCAACATTTTGTTAAATGTGCTCTAGCGGAATATGTCCAATATATTGCCAGTATGTGGCATATACATATATTTGTTTATATTGATTGGCTTATATTTTGCCAAAATATTGGCGATTGCTACAATTTTTACGCGGGCAAGAATAAAAAAGTGACATTATGAAATAATTTTCGAAACTAACCCGGCTATATTTCTAATCCTGACATCTAATATCATTAGAAGTCATCATTTTTCCTATTGCAGCCACAGGACAAAAGTTCTCCCATAATTCTCCACTGTTAACGTTGATTAAATTAAGAATTTGATAAATTTATAGTGCAATATTTGTTATCAAGAATAAAGAGTGACATTGTGAAATAATTTTCAAAACTGACCCGGCTATATTTCTAATCCGGACATGTAATATCATTAGAAGTCATCATTTTTCCTATTGCATCCACGGAACAAACATTCTCCCATAATTCTCCACTGTTAATACTGATTAAATTAAGAATTTGATAAATTTATAGTGCAATATTAGTTACCAAGAATAAAGAGTAACATTGTAAAACAATTTTCGAAGCTAACCCAGCTATATTTCTAATCCCGACATCTAATATCATTAGACTTCATCATTTTTCCTATTTCACCCACGGGACAATCGCCCCGAGCCACCCACCCATCAGAAACGACCTGAAACTCGCGGCAAACAAGCTTCGAAACGGTCAAATCACGCGGTTCGAATCGCGACGAATCTCCCGGAGCGCGAGAAAACGACGAGGGGAGAAAGCAACATGAAAAAAAAAAAAAAACGAAAAAACGAAGAAGAGGGAAGAAGGGAAACGGAACGTGGCCAGAAGAAACGAAAGGAGGAAAGGAGGGAAGGAACGGGCCGTGAGATGGATTCAGGGGACAGCAAATTGAACGGCTCGGAGGCAGAGCGAGGCAGCGCGGTAATGATCGAAGAAGCGGCCGGTAACAGTCGAATTAGCGGAATCACGCGTACGTGAGAGCAATCGCTAAACCGTTGATACCATATAATCGGTAATATCTTTCCGCACGCTAGAATGTCTCTTTTTGCGGGGCCGAGCGGCCACCTCCGGGCGATCAGCCGTTTCTTCGTCCGCGGACGGTACGAGCGGCGAGCCGGTTTTTGGCACGTCTAATGTCCTTTAAATTGGCCGATGAACTCGAACGTCGCGCTGCTTATCCCCTCGCGATCCCGTCGCCGGGGATTTTATTAATTTCCACGACCGCTGCCGCCGCCGCGCTGCCGCTGATGGGATAATGATAATGATAATACGCGGCCGAGGAGAGGACGTTGAACCGAATGCCGGGTGACTCGCCGGCCGTAAACTGTTCGCGAACGGTATTGTTCTTGAGTTATGAGCCCGAGAAAGTCGGACTCGAGTCGATTTGGAACAGTGGGTCATTTTCAGACGACACGTACCTGTCTTTTAATCCCCCACCAAAACCGGCGACAGAAATAAAAACCGATTCGGAATGTGAATCAAATTTTAATACGCGACTCTCGTTTCCGGTCGGCTTAATTAGACTAATTAACAGCGCCGATCAGATTTAACGGCCTGCGTGCCATTCTCTCTCTCTTATATTACATGTTACCTAACGTATATGGCGCAATACAAATGTCATCCACGTAATTAAATTGTTAATAAAGCCAGTTCGCGTCCGATCACATCTTTGAGATCGCATAAAATAATACCGTTATGTACGATCGGTTTGAGTCTAGTATAGAATTTAAATACAGGAACGGATCGCGAGCTTGTTTGTCGTTTTTCGAAACCCGGCGATTACAGAAGAATGTACGCTAATGTCAGTGACATTTAAAGGCGGATGAAAAATGTGAGGCGCGGGGCGAGGGGACGAAATTGCCATCGACCGAGTCACTGTCAGCGAACGCGTTCATGCGTCATTTACTGTCTCTTAAATCGCCCCGGGTGCGGTTACTTCTTGCGTATTTTACAATGTACCGGCGGCCACATTCGCGAAAGGATCAACAGAGGGAACCGCAATTTCAAAATATCTCTCGGGGAAACTTAACACGCACACTTCAATGTCCTGCGAGCCTACAGGTTTCAACGACTATTATTATTGTCACTTAAATCACGATTTGACGCAATTTTTATGATCCTGAGATAAATAGTTGTCGCATTAAGAAGCATAAATCGCGCATCGATTTAATAATAATATAAGTGCTGTATGAATTGGATAAATTTGCATGTAATTAGGTAACTGTATTCTAGGACTAACAGGTGCCAGTTTGCGACATTGTACAGTGAACAATCGCAAAGTACGCAGGACGAAATGAGAAAACAGTGGAAACATGAGGAAACATGATCCTGAGATAAATAGTTGTCACATTAAGAGACATAAGTCGCGCATCGATTTAATAATAATATGAGTGCTGTACAAATTGGATAGATTTGCATGTAATTAGATTAGGTAACTGTATTCTAGGACTAACAGGTACCAGTTTGCGACATTGTACAGTGAACAATCGCGAAGTATGCAGGACGAACTGAGAAAACAGTGTTAGTAAGTCTGACGATTAGCAAATATTGAAATATAGTACTAAAAATATACTTTCTTTGAGTAATAAATACGTTCCATTTGTATTTATTACAAATCTATATACAGGGTGGTCCGGAATTCGTAGTACAACCGGGCAGGGGATGATTCTACGTTAAAAAATAAGAAAATATTTTGGTATAACATTTTTTCATTCGGCACTCCGATTTCGAGAAAATCGATTTTGAACTTTGAGAAATCTTAGTACGATTTAGTACAATTTGCTCGTGTATTTCCCTGCTGATTGTGTCTCTCTCCGGATCAGTGTTTACAAACATTGATGATTGTGTGGTTAATACATTACAAAGTGTTTTTGTTGATTACTTATTTTTTATTCTTTGTTATACTTTATATTTTTTACATTTAGTATCAAAATGCTACAATACAAAACGTATTGTAGTAATTTCTACAGAATAATAATAATTTCTATCCACAGTTACTAATTTTTACTATTCCTGGTTAGTGATTTCTAATATTCAGTTTCCACATTTTCCTTATATTACTTTACTTTATATTACTACACGCGAATTATATTATTTCATATATAGATTAAAGATTTTATTATATAATTCGGTAATTTCCTTTGAGTTCAATAAGTAAAAATTATACTAAACATACAGACGAATTTTTCCTTAAAGTTTAGCAATCATTAATTAAATCCAAACGTGTTTCAAGATTACTATTCAAATATAGAGGCTGAAATAAAAGCATATATAGTATACTATTCAAATATAGTAATTTTCACTTAAGGATGCTGAAATCAGAGGGTACAGTCATTCATCAAAAGTCACTTAGAATCCTTTCTAATATTAAGGAAACTTGATTAAAAAGCCAGTATGAGAAGCAATTCACTAATTAAACAAAAGCTTTCGGAATTAATCCATATTTTTAACACAAATAACAAATCATAAATAGCCTTTATTGCCAATATATTGACGAATTTCGAATTTTACGTACTTTTGTCTCCGATTGTACCCCCCGAACATCCTTAAATATACAATAAATATTGCTAGAATTTTGTGGCTTCGTTTTTCTCAGTGCGTGTTCAATCAACTAGCAGTTAGCCACTCGGGTTGCATAATTGGCGACTGTATAATATAACACTAAACGATGAAGATTTCCCATAAAGAAAAGGAAAAAAAACGGTATACTCCATATCGCGGGTTATAAATTGAGCTAATTATTTGCATATAACAATCGTATCCGGGATACTTTGAATGGATGCCCTCGTACAAGTTTTCCAATTAAATTTTCATAAAGTTCCACTCCCGGGATTATCGCCGCTCATAAATCAATCACACTCCCCGTGCCGTTTCCTCCTTCTTTTTTTTTTCAACGGGGATAGGCGCCGGGTGTAGCGTAAGCATCGGCGTTGCTCGCGGCATCGATCAGACTCGCCGATTCGCCGCGTAAACAAAAGAAAGGAAACGCCTGACTAGGAAGGTTGCTAATTTAAACAAAAAATAAATCATGCGGCTCGCGGTGAGAATCGGAGCGATGTGAACCGCGTTTAACCCGCTTACCCGCCGTGTGCGCCTCTGCCTGCACGCGGCCCAGCCGCCTTCTCACGGAAAAATCAGACAGACTAATGAAATCGGCCGCACAATTGCCGTTTTACTCGCGGAAACGAAACGGGCGACGCGTAACCGTCGCCTAGCTCGAATTACCCGCCAGACAAATTATTCTTAACGTTCTATTCGCTTTCTATGCTAATTCCCATTATTTTTCTCAATTATCAATATTGCGATAAAATGTGTAACATTCGGAAATTTTTTATAATCAGTCATTCATGTAGGATTTTATAATATTATAAAATGAAGACTTGAAATATAAATAATTCATAAAATATTTGTAAAACTAATTTCGTATCAAGAAATGTCTGAAGTGGTATTCATTACAATCAATGTATTTGCATAATCGTTCGGATTCTGAATAAAAAAAAAAAGAATAATTTCTAGCGTCTCTGCAGTTATCGCGGAATATGCATTAGTATAATAATGCGTATTTTCCACTGTCGTTGGTGGCTGGTAATAATTTCTTCAATGTTCTCTTCGAGAGGAGAGGAAATAATCGAGCGGTGTTATATCTGGCGAGCGGGCTGACTAATGTAAGCTCATGTCACTGTCACGAGCGGTTCGATTTCAAGAACGATTAGGAAACATCGTATTTAATATTTGCTACGATTCCAGAGCATAACGTGCCGATCAACCATATTCATTACAATCAATGTATTTGCATAATCGTTCGGATTCTGAATAAAGAAAAAAGAATAATTTCTAGCGTCTCTGCAGTTATCGCGGAATATGCATTAGTATAATAATGCATACTCTCGTATTTTCCACTGTCGTCGGTGGCTGGTAATAATTTCTTCAATGTTCTCTTCGAGAGGAGAGGAAATAATCGAGCGGTGTTATATCTGGCGAGCGGGCTGACTAATATAAGCTAATGTCACTGTCACGAGCGGTTCGATTTCAAGAACGATTAGGAAACG
>SMSR01009494.1:0-15897 GCA_019453355.1 Ceratina japonica
ACTTTGGCCGCGTACGCAGAAATGAATGTCAGGGGAAACTGGTATAAATCGTTCAGCTGTGCTTATAAACGGCAAGTTCTCGGTTCCGAGTTAAACGCCGCTCTATGACATATAGCATCGAGTATTGCAAGTTGATGAATAAGCAGACAATCAAAGTTCAGAGGTCGTTCGTTTTTTTAATCGTATCTATCCTGAAGCCTTTAATATTCGCTAGTAATATCACGAGGATTGATTAAATTTAGACGTCTTAAAATTGCGTTCACGCTTGGTACACGTTGCCGTGTGTTCGTGATACGATTTAATTAAATTCTGCGTGTACCGTCAATGCACATTTGATTGCTCGTGCGTTAAACCACCAAGATCAATTTACAGACCGTGCACGCGCGGACATTAGTATCGCCATTATCGGTATTGTATTCAATGTTCGCTGCTTTGCATCAACAAAGCTATATGCTTCCTTTACGCTTTAGAACGATACGTGCTCTTTGCAATTTCGTTTCCCATCGATTTAGCTTCGGGACTAGTTCGTCTACGCTCCCTTTGCGAAGATTTCGAGCAATATTTATTGCGATGTTAACGAATGATAATTTATTATGAGAGTTAAAACAACGCGTAAACGTACTGCGTGAAAGATGCGTCCGCTGTCATTTCACATTTATCCAGGTATCGATTGCCAATATCGCTGGGATATACGTCAATGTATAGGCGAGTACGAAATATCAAACATCCTGTCTGGATACGTTCACACAGCAATTCAACCTTCTATAAATTTGCACCCTCGAGGGTATAAACTCTCGACAAACTACTATCAACAATCTTCGACAAGTCGTGCGTTCAACTGAAATAACCATAAGCACTGGAATATACAGGAACAATACATCAATCACGTATCCAACGCTTACCGCTCCAGCGAACTGAGTTTCATTTATTTGGTATCACAACAATAGAATATATTTTTAAAAATTCATGAGAAAGTGAACTTTCGTTCTGTAGTTTCTAATTAAGGAAACGCGCCGGAAATGTCCAGTTTTTAATTGCAATCTTTCGTTCACGTATAAAATATACATTTATTTTTAATTTGACATTTGATGCATTTTCCGAATCTCTTATTTGTGAAATATTTTTTTAATTTTCTTGTATAAAACAATGTCAAAATAGGGGTACAGAGTAATTTAATAACTAAAAATGAAACACCTAATTATTTTCATTGCGGTTCAACATAAAGAGATTAAAAGAGTTCATTAAAACGCGGTTGCAAAAAAGGTAATTAAACTCTTTGTACGCGGAAAAAGAAGTTCCCTGTTGAAACAGCTAAATATTCCATTTCCGATGCAACATGCCCGAAAATAGAGTTTCCGTTCTCGACCGTTTTAACATTAAAATTCTAATTATATAATTTGTAAACGTGGAAATTAATGAAAGTTAAAATAAAGTATAAATTATTTCATATTTCAGCTCGGCGTAATTAAGCGGAAAATTTAGGTGAACAATAACAATTCAGAAACGGCAGAATTGTTAATTTTTGTTAATAAATATTTAAAATTCGAACCGACGCAAAGGGTACTTTCAACGTAGTTTCTTAGGTAATCCACACAAGTATACACCGTCCGCATCGAGTGTGAAACGCGCCTGGCTATAAACCGTCTGACTATAGATAATCCACTATCACTGACGCTCTTCATCTTTCTTTGCTCACGCTACCATAGCACCGTTTCGCCGAGCTACAAATTCACGTCAATCCCGTTTCATGTTTTCGCCCGACAGCTTTTGATGCACACGTGTCACATCAGAAATTGTGCCCAGAAAACGTTTTTCACGTTGACAAAGCTCCGGGAGTGTCTGTACACAGTTATCCGAGCTTCAGACTACTGAAACAGCATATTCTACTACTGTGTATCAGCGTGTCATAGATGTCATTATTTTACCTTGTTAATTTGAAACTACACTTGCCGTCCTGAAAGAGTAGGACTATTTCGCGCAGCTTGAAAGATGGTTGAGATTGCAACGATCGTCTTAGGCCTCACAGGTACGGCCTCAGTATACACGGATAAACAAATTCACATTCGGCAACGAATGAGATTGCATTAAGAAATGGTAAACGGGAGAATATATGCAGAAGAATAAAAAACTGAACTGCGCCCAGTCCTACTCTTTCGGGACGGCGAGTATAAATTATCTTACCTACGTTAACTTACGTGAAATTTCCTATCATCGTACTTCGTAGATTTATCACACGGAATTAAGGACGAGGCGAGAACTTTGGAGAGTATTCGAATTCTACTTGACATGGTATGTGACGTTCACAAATCCGGAGCATTAGAACACGATATCGTAATTTGACCGTAAAGGATCACCAGATTAGAAGCTGCCCCAGCTTGTTAAAATATAACTCGCCGGATATAAAATACAGTCTGATACAAGGAAATGTAAAAATAACTTTTAAACAGAGGTTCCAGTGAAACGTGCGGTTCCGTGATATCCTAGAAGTTCAAGTTTCAGCAGATGCTTAGTGGAACATTTTTAAAAAATCTGGGAATGGTATCTGAGAATCGCTCCTGGGAGAAATAGGATAAAGAAAATCCATCTGCGGTCCTTCGTCGGATCATCGCCGGGGGCTCGCAGTAGCAAGAATTAAGCGGCATCCGAGGGCCTCCGCGCCGAACGAAATTACCAAGCTAAAACCGGGATCGTGACTTCACAGGGCGGAGTAAATACGTCTCTTTCTATCTTCGTGAATCCATACTCGTTGCTGCTGAATTTTCCATTACAAGGCAGCAATGGAATGATTGAAAGGCACTTCTACTGCTTAATTTATAAAATGCGCATTACGTGAAACACGTGTTTCAAAGTTATGAATAAATTGCAGATATTTAAATAAAATAAAACATTCGCGTTGTGAATTTAATTAATGAACTTTAAATAATTAAGAATAAAATGCATATGTGTCTCGAATATTTTTCTATTAACGCAGAAACTCGTAATTATCAATCGTTAAATTAAGTCCATCACGATTAGATAGTTCTAATCTTCCTCGATTTTGTTTCAAGTACGCGTTTAATTAAGTGGCTTCCCAATTATTTTAATTAGGCGCAATCGGTGAACAAAAACAACTTCATGAAGGAAAGTGACGTCGAGTTAAAAGCAGTCTGTTCGCTGGTTCTTTTAATTGTTTTTATAATTGTTAAACTCGTAATGAAAAGGATGCCCCTTGGCAATCGACCCACATCGACATCGAAAGTGCCTTGGCTGTTCGCGCAGTGATTCCTGATAATTCCGCGAGCTTTTCAATGAAAATCACGCGCGCACAAAATATGGAACGCTCTATTCGAGCACGTTTCTGCGCATAANCACAATAAATGAAATGAAATTTTATAAATTATGTTTGTTGAATAAAATTGGAATAAAATTTTATAAATCACTTTAAAATTGGTATAAAATTCTACAAATATTGCAATTTCTGAAAATGAATTATTATCTATTTCTGACAAACAAGCGTTAGGAAACCATTTATTCTTACACATTTTTCAAAGATTAAATTTCTTCTACTCTAAAAAAATATAAACCATCATACTTTTTCCGATCATATATTCTCCGTTTTTAATTGCCTACGTTCCACAATAACTGAAATCAAATATTTTATAAATTAATTCTTGTTATATAAAATTGGAATACAATTTTATAAATCATTTTAAAATTGGTATAAAATTCTATAAATATTGCAATTTCTAAAAATGAATTATTATTTATTTCTGACAAACAAGCGTAAGGGAACCGTTTATTCTTACATATTTTTCAAAGATTAAATATTTTGAACTTTAAAAAGGTACAGACGATCATACTTTTTCCATTCGTACTCAATTTTTAATTACCAACGTTTCACAATAATTGAAATCAAATATTTTATAAATTAATTTTTGTTATATAAAATTGGAATACAATTTTATAAATGATTTTTTCAATGATTACCTATATATTTACCAATCATTACCTACGTTCCACAATAATTGAAATAATATTTTATAAATTATTTTTATCATATAAAATTGGAATATTATATAAAATTATGTTTATTATATAAAATTTTATAAATCATTTTAAAATTGGTATAAAATTCTATAAATATTGCAATTCTCTCAAACATGAATTATTCAGAATTATTATCTATTTCTGACGTTATCTAAATTGCATGAATTCGTGTCTGAAATCTCGTTTGGCGATAATATACAGCGAACCTATTTCTTCTATCGGGTGACATTTCCTGCGCGTTTAACAGGCCGCCCCTACAACGATCCAATATCTGAATTGCGCAGGAAGCTCGCTGCGAATTATCAAATCGCGCATTAAACTCGCTGATTATGCAAATCCACATCCCGTGATCCAAACTGCAGCGACAGAAGTTTGCTGGTAAAGGCTACCGCGGCAAAACAGGCTTGGACACTGACCGAAACACAGAAGCCTCGCCCATCCGTTGCCCGCAATTTAACGCAGCACTAACGATATCCTCCGCCGTCCCTAATCGCATGTTTCGTTTGCACGGCTGTCATCTTCAGCGAGCTATAACTTGTATAACTCGTAGTTACAAGCTTTGTTCTAACTACGTTGCGTAACTCCAGAATTAAACAGTTATGCATTTCTAATCGCATAAGAGGAACAATCGTATAATACGATTATAAAAATGTTAAATTTACAAAAGCGTTGAATATTTGAAAAGACGTCAAATTTATAGAATGACGTGCAAAGCTTGTGTCTATTTTTCTCGTCAACTATAGTTCAGAAAAAATATTGATTAGCCAGAATTAATTTCCATAATTGTGGATCAGCAGTGAAAAGTTCGTCGAAAATACGCCGAAAAAGTCGGGCTGACGCGGTATTCCTGGTGATGTAAATCAAGTTACCAGATTATCAAACTAATTTAAAAGTTATGAGGCTTGAACTTGCTACCAATCGGTTAAAGCTTGATTAAAGTGTAAAGTTTGTACAACGTGGAAGATAATTTCGAGCTAACTAAGCGGAACATTATCGAATATATATAATATGCAGAGCTTATGAAATGCAACAAATTATGGAAAGTAAAACGCGCGGAGTACACAAACTGTAATAAAAAAAAAAAGGAGTTATAAGAGCGGTTGGTTTTACAGCGGGGAAATTTATGTTTCGAATACCGAACTTCCTACCTTTTTCGAAACGCGGCGAATACGGGTTGAAAGATGTGCACGTTAAATATCCGACAATGATGAATGGCTTTGCAACAGTTTGCCACGTCGACTATATTTATTTGTAGCAATGTATCTGCATCCGGGAGGTATTCCACCGCGTCCTATCTACCTACCTACACGCTGGCCCTCCTTCATTCCCCTTTGTTTCTAAGGCTAATATGTACAAACGTGAATAAATATATGCACACGCGAGTTGTGAAACAGAAATGAGCCACGAAACTCGCTCCCCAAACCAGGACCAAAATGCGAGAGTACAGAGAGGATGTCAAACAATGAACAAAGATGAAAGGTTACACAGGATGATAAAATAAGATAATAAGACTTTCCGGGAAGTTAGAAATATAGAACTCGTGTATGGATGAAAGAAGTTATTGAATGTGGACAATCTCTTCTTATCACGTTGCGTTCTTTTTCAATTTCCTGTAATACTGCGTGAGAATAAACGCGAGCTTAAGGAGTGTTAAGCTGCAGATGAGTGCGATATCTTCGTCCGCAATCCTCTTAATTTAACCTCAAGGAAGTTGAAAGAGATAAAAGGAGAACGAGTATTAAATGACTATTATTAGACAGTTTTTGAAGAGAGTAGTTTTAACATTTTTCATACAAACACGACGTTTATAGAGAGAAAAAAGGTGTCGCGTGTTCGTTCTTACGAAGACATTATTGCAAACAATAATGCAGTTATTATCCCAGAGGATAAGTATTAACCCTTGATAATCTGCTGGAACGATGGCCATTCTATCGTAATAGCTTATCTTAATAGCCGAACGCAAATACTGTTTGGAAAATTCCGTAAAGCGTTAATATCGTGTTTCATCCTACGCTATATTACATTGTATATAGATCAAACGCCGGTATTCGGGTGTTATCATCGTCATCGGTGAACGAGAACGTTCGCGTTTAATGAAGATGAAGTCCAGGAATCTCTGAAACCGTGGCTCATTAATCACAAGCTTGCCCCCATTATGGTACAGATTTGCGGGCACGATCGTTGTTCAGCTTGCTACCACTTCACGGGTTAGTAAAAATTGATGGAAATTCACTGTACGCGTCCCTCGTGAAACATGAATCACCCATCCATTGTGGCTGTGAAAAATTACCTATTCATTTACCAGAAATTCCAAGAATATCAGAACTAAGGAATTTTATAATTCCACGAAAAATGTTGTATGCCCGATTTTAATTAAATTTTATTCAGATATGAAATAGTCCAATCCTTAGAATTATATACAGGGTATCCCAGATTTTAATTAACAAACTTAAGGAGGATATCTTACATTCGAAAATAAGAAAAAAATGTTGTTTGAATTTTTCTCAGAAACGCTTTGTTACAAAGTTATAAGCAAATAAAGTTACGAGACGAGACATATTCAATTTTCATAATAAGGGGGTTTGTGTAAGATGTAATAATAAGAGGTTTTGAGTGCAGACCCCTAAACCACCCTAGGCGTTGGAGTATCTAATAGAAATTTTCAACACGATTTTCGATGTAATGTTTTGATGAGTTATTAGCCCTTTCTTTCTGTCTGAGAGATTGAATGGACTGCTTTTTCACAGATTCTTATCGATTTATTCTGTAATAAACTTCATAGAAAATCGATGTCAAGCTTGTATTCGCGTCCGAAGACGAAATTTTAAAACCATCCGCCATCATCAATTCTAACTTTATTTGCCTATAACTTTGTAATAAAGCATTTCTGAGAAAAGTTCAAATAACAATTTTTTCTTATTTTCGAATGTAGAATACGCTTCCCAAGTTTGTCCATTAAAACCCGGGACACCCTGTATATAAATTTATTCTAATGTGAAGTTCGCCCAGGAAGGGTCAAGTTAATTGGTTATGACCCTGCTATCCTCTCGTAACTTGTGGATAAAGCTATAAACCGAGAGCTTAACTACCACTTAATTATTATACAAGTAGAGTTTATAAAGTTTGCTCTTCTTACGTGATAGCCTGCAGGGAGACGAAACGTGCGACACCATAAATCGAACTCTTACGCGTAGAACGATCAATCAATTCTTTTATGTACGTACCTCGAAGTCACTCGGATCAGGTGCATAACCCCGTCGACTTATGCAAATCATTTATCATGTAAATTCTGTGTACCGTCGGGAACCTGTGTAAATAAATAATTGCAAGTAGCATCACCACAGATCAACTCCCGCTCGTGTTTGCCGAGGCTAAATCTACAAATCCTGGCGCACAAACCATTTACATCATGCAAATTACGTGTACTTCCGTACTACTGCATCCACATAAATATTTATTATTTTAAGAAGTGAAAAGAGTAAGTCGAACCGTATTAAAATGCAAGTATTGGGTTGTCCGGAAAGTTCATGCCGATATTTATAGAAAATTGAAAGGCAACGAATGTAAATTTTGATATATTTACATTTATCAATTTATTGAATTACATGCGTGATGTTTTATCTTTCATCGAGTGCAGAGTGTATCCCTAAAAATAGTATAAAATAGACGTTTCTGTCATTCAATTTTACGTGGTTACTTCTCGAAAAATCAAGACACAATTCGTTACTACAATTTTTGTTTCATTTTGTGACACCTATTTTATTAAATATTGTCATAATCTTAATGTAGACTTTTTCTAAAAATATCTAAAGAATCATATTTTAAAAGAAACATTTCATTTGTTTTCGATCATTCTGACGAACTCAGTCCTACTCTGATCCATCTACTCAAAATCAGCACGATCTTTCCAGACAACCTAATACTATTATTATCAGATGACAAATGAGGGAACGTGATTTATTGATAAGAAATATGAAATACTCGGGCCCGTTTCTCCAAATTCGTTTGATACAGCGTCTGATTCGTCGTGAAACGTTTTGCGAATCGATTTCCATTAGCATTCCATTCCGGCGTGTTAAACCCACCCTGTTCTTGATATCCCATTCCTCGGCAGTGTTCTTGTTTGGCTCCGTCGGATCGTGTAACGTTCCCCCACTCATTCGGCGAATCCATAATCAGACGAGCCACATAAAAATTTAAAATTCCCACGCCGCGGAAATTCCCACATTTAGTATTCGAATTGGTTGAAAGAAATTTCCTCGATGAAAATTCCTACGGTTAATACACCCTAGCAATTCAAAATAAACGTTGATAAAATTGGACGATAATTTAAAACATCTAAAATAAAGGATTCTCTGTAATATATCCTCTGTTATTGGTAAACCGGCGAGGAAAATTCAACGCAGGTTGCGCGTTCCATTACTCGGTTTTATCGCGCGGACTAAATGAAATTCCACCGCGCTGAGAGGACGGAGTGTTCGCGAGTGGTGAACTCGTCGACGATTCGGATGCCGACGTGCATGCATGCCTAACCCTTAATCGGAATAATAGCGAAGGAACGATCGTAGCCAATGTCCTCCGCGTCCGAGTGGCGACCGCGATACCGCGGTGTCTGACAATTCGAATCTGTTGTTCGCCGATAAAACTGCGAGTATCGATTATCGTTGATGGCGCGGGACAATCTTCGCCCGAGCCGGGGCATTATTGTCCAATTATCGGTGGCATTCGAAAATCGACGCGGGCTTCCCATTGCCTTTTGTTCGCGTTCGCAATTCCAATTCGCCGGTTTTAATTGGATTCATTCCTTGAAACGTATCTTCGTTTCCTGGCCGGCGAACGGCCGCGATGATAGAACCGTTTCTGATATTACCCCGTTTGCACAACAGATAGGAGAAGACGATCGTATCAGCCGGCGGGACCTTCGATTTTTCTTTCGCTTTCTGAAGATTAAGCCTGGCCGTGAAAAACGGCTTCGGACGCTTCAATGCCGCTCTCAGGGCAATTCTTGAATTATACAAATGAACGAGTATACGAATGAGTATACTGAAATGTTTTGTACGATAATATCTTTGCCGTAATACTATAAATTATTAACAAATATTCAGAACCTTGAAAATGACGTTTCATTGTAATTCCACAAACAGGGTATCTTTAATATGAAATATATTCAAGGAAGATGTGACCGTGCAATATAAGTAGAACGAAAACGAGTTTCATAAAATTTAGAAATGTTCAAAGCTAAATATCGGTCTCATCTCTCGAACACTTGACATTTTTCCAAAATTTGTTTATTACCGACGTTTAAATAATCAGTGGTTTTGTCGGTGAACGTGGAACTAGTAAATTCATAACGAAAGGTCGTTACTTCGCAGGTCGCAACTCGCGCGTTTTATCTTTTTTCCGATGCTTCCACGATGTCATACACGCCACGTTCCCGATGCTTCGTTTTATATGACAGCCTTGAAGCAGATGCCCCTTTTTATTAAGAGATAATACATTTCCTTACGTTGTTATAACCGTCATGAAATATAGATAGATTTTCCTTTGACATAATGATACATTACTGTTATTCAATTTAACCCCCAGCGTACACGGATGAACCGATCAATGCTTTTTATTCCACAACCGTTTATTTGTATTTGAATTCATTTTCGTTATTTTCCTATTAGAAAAATATCAAATTAAATAAATATTAATACATTCTACGTAAAATAAAAATACGTATTGTCGCATTCCAGATTGATTAAAAATCTAATTAAAATCGTCATAACAATTATATAACTATTATCCTCTGTACAATAAAAATGAAAAAATAAAGTAAGAACAAGGTGACGAGAATATTTTAATTAAAAGGTATAGAAAGTAATCAAAGCTCGAATAGAAAGGTTTTGAAAATAGAGTGCGACACACTTAATCGTGGGAACGCTTGAAAGGGTGTTTTTGGAATCGCTTTGGACGTCTGTGGAAAATGTAAGGTTCGTTACGCGGTACTCTTTAAGTGTTTCGAAGGAGAGGAATGTACCACACCGAGCCCGGTTGGTTATCGATCCAGGCATTCGAAGCTTTTACGGGCATTTACCTGCGAACGACACAAAGCGAAATATCGAGCACAATGTGCTTTGTTCTGAAAAATGACGACCGCAGTTTTGATGCATCGTGTCATCGTTGAAAGATCCATTCGCGGCACCGTAAAAATCGCGCCACAACTCCGAAAAGCAAATAGGCAACCTACTACTGTTTGTTAACGAACGAAATCCCCCGCGACGCGCGTTTATGATCAACTACAATTGATTCTACCTAAATTACAATAAGTAAGGAGAACTGCGACTAAAAAAAATGCGAAATAACTCTTCAGAGACTACTGGGAGAACGCGTCCCAAGCGTATTTTAAAATGTATGCTGGAATATGTGCTCCCAAGTCGTTTATTTTCCTTACTTTAACTCTGTACGTATTCTATATTTATAACATCATTAATTTAAAGATAATGCATCCGACATATTTATATTAATATTAATCCGACAAAAGAGAATTTATAAAAAGAGAAGAAAGAAAGGGGGGAGAAATGGATCTATTGTGTTGCTCTATGTACACACGCATTCATCCATCATATGTACATACTATGTGTAACAATAAGCGTTAAATAAAACGTGATGTAAAGTTATTTCTTCCGTGAAATTGAATTCCTCGTACGTGCGGTTATTCCAAATCGCTTCTACGTGTGATTTACAGGTATTATTCGCGTGGAATTTGAAAATTCTTGGCGTAGCCGTATCCCCCCGCGGAGTGTTGTAATAAAGGAACCCGGGGAAGGTGATAAGAAGGAACGTTAACGTTGACAGAAATGCAAATATAAGATGGCAGTAAGGAAAAATAGCGGGAGCAAAGTAAAGAACTACGTTGGGAGTATACAAGGCATACAAGCTTCGAATACCATCTGTTCGTGGGTGTTAGGGCGTCGAGGTTGCTACGCGAATTGGATTCTTAATACAAGTGAGTTCTTCACCTTATAAAGAAGCTCAACCCGGAAGGAAACAAACTTAAAGGAGACGCATTTTCGAGTTCACCTATTGGAAATTCTACTTGGTAAAGAACGTTCAGAAAATATTTCTCCGCCGAGCGCGAAAGATCGATTGTATCCTCGATTTCAAGGAAGAACTGAAGCGTCATGGAAAAATTCGTGAAGCCTCCCTAGCCGAAGTTCAGTAAATGCAGCGTTAACAAAAAGCGGCGACCGATCGATCTTCAATTTATTTGTTGTTCTCCCGGCACCGCCGCCGTGCTGTACTCGATTTCACTGTTGACTCCGTCGTTGTACCCCGAGCCCCACCGATTCAACGGTGAATGGAAACGGTTCCCTGTAACGTTTCTTATTTTCAGTAGTTCCGTTCACGTGTACATACCGTGGCAACAATGCAACGACGGTGCAATGGAGGGTAGACCCGATCCACGGACTCAGGACCGCCCCGCCGCCGCTGCAAGGAATGTAATTTACGTTCGGTCCCCCGGGAATTCCGTTCCTACGAAATATTTTTATCGGGAATCTCACCAGGACTGCGCCCTCGCGCTGCACCCCCCAGTTCTGAGATTTATCTCAATACGATAAGAAGAATTGTGGTCTTGTCTCCTGGAAATTAGGTGGACGTTAACGGATCCTTCTCGGATTTTGTTAAAAAATGCAAATGATGTAACGTTATAAAGAACACGAGATTTAGAAGGTACTATGATACGGAAAGATAAATGTGTTTGGATGAATTCATAGAAATTGGATGGACATTAACAGATCCATCTCGTATTTTGTTAAAAAATGGCGTCATAAAGAACGCAAGACTTAGGAGACACTGTTATACAAAAAAATAAATGCGTTTGAATGAATTCCTAAAAATTGGATGGACATTAATAGGTCCATTTCGTATTTTGTTCGAAAATGCAAAGAACGTAACGTTATAAAGAAGATAAGATGTAGGAAACAGTGTTATACAAAAAGATAAACGTGTTTGGATGAATTCCATATGCAGAGAAGGGTGTCAGAAATATACATGCTATAATGGGATTATGTATGAAGTTGATGCTGCATTCTATTCTCGTTCACCCCCGAGGGCTTAATAAATATTATTTGATATATCTGAAATGTTCCCCGATTTCCAGCCGGAAGCTTTCCACTGAAGGGAGAACGTGAATTATCTTCCATTCTACCTTACGTAGTTTGATCTAGTCCGCCACTTTCCAAATTTGCTGGAACTTTAAATATTCGATGGTTCGAGAATTAGATATCTCTTTTGCTCTCACGATTTTTCGTTCTGAATTGCTAATTAACGCGTGCGCTTCGCCGAGCTTGAATTTCCTTTTAACATTTTTCAAACCCCAGCGCGCTACGCGTTGCATACTATCCGGCCATGGGAATTGCTTGTTTTTTTATGACACTTTCTTAGTAAAAATACTAAAAGCCGGAAGATCTATTAAAATGGCCTCAAAGCGTGAGGAAAAGGAAAGACGGCCTGACGCGTTAGAGCCAATAGGGACCACTTTCATGGAAAAAATGTGGTAACTTTTTTTGATACTAAAAGTTTTATTAGCGTTACACCATTTCTTCTTCCGCCATCTCCTTGTACCCTGGGACGTTTATGGCCTTTCATGGGTGAAAGTAAAAGGTAATAATATCGTACGAGCTTCTTAGTTACACAAGGGTGCGAACGAATTTGCCCCGTTATTATTCTTTCCCTGTGTCACAAATTTTCAACACGTGTCTAGTCTGCTCAGGAGAAACATTCAACTGGAAAAAGTAAACAAGCGATGCTCTTTAATATTGGTAATCGTTACATTATATTTTCTTAATTAAATGACTGCTTCTAAAAAAGAGAATAAATAACATCTTTGATTAAATTCAATTTATCATTAAACATGTATACCAATCAATTATTAAACCTCTCTCAGAGGATAGTATAATAGAGACTTTATGCGTATTGTAATTATCGAACGCTGTTAAACTGTACTATGAAAACTTCCCAGGAGAAGTTTTGCTACGTTAATTAAATAATAGAAACCGGGTTGCCCATTAAACCGAGAATTCCTTTAGCTAGGACGAAAAAGTACGTCGATAATTTTTGCTACGAAACTCGGACGCTACGCTGCACTCGGCATTCAGTATAAAGTATCGACCTTTTTATCGAGGAACTTCTCGGAGGCTTGTCCTAAAAGGGCCACGTTATTTTCATTAAAAAAGTTGGCCAACACCCGAGGAACGAAATACGTTTCTCTATTTTACAATATTGCCGTGTACACGTTATACGTTAGCGCTTCCGCCCCGGTTGTTCCGCAGCATCACAAACAACGTGACGTCATTCGGCACATCGGGTTGTGACGCAAACTACGGAGGGTCGTGGAATCACGCGGTCTAGCCTTATCGGGTGTACGTACGTACGTGCATGTGTATAAAAAAAAATAGGAGAAGTGCAGTCAGTAACTCCCTGTACGCTTTAACTTTTTACTGTCTAAGGGGTGAAACGTGGTCGCGGACCGCGATCGATAAACTATCTAAAGCTGCACTCACCAGGTCTTTGCTTTATTGGATATCACTCGGTATCTTCCAAGGAATCGCATTCGAGTACAGTAGATTGATTGGACCGCGGACTCGCTTAAACCGCGTCTTCCTCCCTGCGATGCCGCCGCTGGTAAATTTTGTAACACAATCGTCTCTCTCGGGTAACGTTAACTCCTCCCCGTACCATTTAGCTGGGGAACTTCGGGCCTTGTCCATTCCAAATCGTTTTCCTCCGTTTTTTATAATAACAAATTTTGCACATTCTCGGTGGACATGAGATTATAATTATGAGTCGGATTCGTGATATTTATATTTAGTACAAAATTATAATCACGACTCAGACTCGTTAAAGTACGGGAAGGGGTTAACCCTGATAAGGTTTGAAAAATGCTGAGTCACAGCGGTTGACCAGAATTCTACGTTTGATAAAGAATAAGTAATTTAGAGTGAAAATGAAGTAATAATTCAATATTTAAAACTTCGTCTCAGAGGTATTATCCTCGTTCGTCGGGAATGAAAGTAATAGTATTTTGCACGTTATCCAGTTTATATAGAATTAAAAGTTCGTTGTACAGGTATTTCAACTTTAATTGTCTTTAATCGGCAGTTAAGTTCGACTCGGTTCCCACTGATCCCTATAACTTGATACGGTGAAGAGAAGTAAAACGTGGCTTAAACTTTTGACAATTCTAGAAGTTATACTACGCAGGAGGCTGACTGCGGCCTTCGGGATGGAATTGAAAACTTTAACCATCGTGGCCGAATTCGTGATTTATGATTGCGCGGCGTAGTTTCCGCGGAAGTTGGAAATGAATTACAAAGTTCACCGTAGGACGAATTGAAAAAATACCCCGGCAGAAGCGTACCAATTGAAATATGAAAATGAAGTCACCCAACGGAAATGTACTGCATTTTTCCAATTTTAATCAGCCTCAGTAGGTCTTNGTACGTACGTACGTGCATGTGTATAAAAAAAAATAGGAGAAGTGTAGTCAGTAACTCCCTGTACGCTTTAACTTTTTACTGTCTAAGGGGTGAAACGTGGTCGCGGACCGCGATCGATAAACTATCTAAAGCTGCACTCACCAGGTCTTTGCTTTATTGGATATCACTCGGTATCTTCCAAGGAATCGCATTCGAGTACAGTAGATTGATTGGACCGCGGACTCGCTTAAACCGCGTCTTCCTCCCTGCGATGCCGCCGCTGGTAAATTTTGTAACACAATCGTCTCTCTCGGGTAACGTTAACTCCTCCCCGTACCATTTAGCTGGGGAACTTCGGGCCTTGTCCATTCCAAATCGTTTTCCTCCGTTTTTTATAATAACAAATTTTGCACATTCTCGGTGGACATGAGATTATAATTATGAGTCGGATTCGTGATATTTATATTTAGTACAAAATTATAATCACGACTCAGACTCGTTAAAGTACGGGAAGGGGTTAACCCTGATAAGGTTTGAAAAATGCTGAGTCACAGCGGTTGACCAGAATTCTACGTTTGATAAAGAATAAGTAATTTAGAGTGAAAATGAAGTAATAATTCAATATTTAAAACTTCGTCTCAGAGGTATTATCCTCGTTCGTCGGGAATGAAAGTAATAGTATTTTGCACGTTATCCAGTTTATATAGAATTAAAAGTTCGTTGTACAGGTATTTCAACTTTAATTGTCTTTAATCGGCAGTTAAGTTCGACTCGGTTCCCACTGATCCCTATAACTTGATACGGTGAAGAGAAGTAAAACGTGGCTTAAACTTTTGACAATTCTAGAAGTTATACTACGCAGGAGGCTGACTGCGGCCTTCGGGATGGAATTGAAAACTTTAACCATCGTGGCCGAATTCGTGATTTATGATTGCGCGGCGTAGTTTCCGCGGAAGTTGGAAATGAATTACAAAGTTCACCGTAGGACGAATTGAAAAAATACCCCGGCAGAAGCGTACCAATTGAAATATGAAAATGAAGTCACCCAACGGAAATGTACTGCATTTTTCCAATTTTAATCAGCCTCAGTAGGTCTTCCTACGTTTTACTAATATTATTAGAAATTATACCAAAAAAGTAGTTATTAAGAAGCAGTAGATCAATTGTTTGACTTTCCTAAAAAGATTTTACAGAACAGAAATTTCTGATACGTTTACGTAATTTTAATCAGTCTCGGTAGTCGTTTGGTTTCCTACGTTTTAATAATATTATTAGAAATTATACCAAAAAGTTAATTATTAAAAAGCACATGATTGCAATTATTTGACAGTCCTAAAAAGATGCCACCGAACAGAAATGTCTAATACATTTTTGTAATTTTAATCAGTCTCAATAATCTTTTGTTTTT